>CAXKVW010000861.1:0-36553 GCA_964058825.1 Carex arenaria
GAGTCGCGCACACATTTCTCTCTGCTTTGTTTCCTCCGAATTCTTCTTTTATTTCTGGTATTCGATCTGCAATCATCCCAATTTGACAAATTTTCTTTTCCGTTTTCGTCTGGTGTGAAGCTAAGTATCAGAAACTCCTCGTTCTCCTCTCTCAAGTAAATCGGTTTCTCATGAAATGAAGCCAAACTCTCAGCTGGTGAAGCATTGGTTTGCTCAGTCAGAAATCCTGGCCAATTCGAATCCGTAGAATTCGGTAAAATCGGCATGGTATCCAGACCCATCAATCTTGCCACAATGTTCGGACTCTGTGCTTCAGTCTCTGTTGTAGATAATTCAACCACTTGGTTGTAATTCTCATTAATTGGAATTCTTTGTCGGCATCGGAAGTGGCGTAGAATTGCGGACACACAACCAAATGTATGTCGGTGTGAACTGAATTGAAATGAATTAGAAGAAGGGGATTTCATTTTCATGGCTAGAGCCTAGAGAAATATGGCATGTGGTTTAGTTCATATTGCATGTACTTATGGTTTGAGTAGAGATGAAGGTTTAAGATTTGAATTGGGTTAGGAGGGAATGAGTGTGCAAAGGGGATGGAAGTGTCAAGTGTAGTAGGTGTCTAGTAGGAGTAGAGGTTAGATGAGATGAGATGAGAAGTGTGATTGAGAAGAAAGGGAAAAAAAGTGAAGCGGGGGATGGATTTGAAACAGAGAGGTGGGATGAAAAGCTGTTGGCTGTTTCAAAAAGAAGAGAGTGTCTGGGCCCACATGGGCCCCCACTTGTCCTTTTGGTTTGGTACCCCAATTTAATTTGGGCCATTTTGCTTCAAATTATTAATCTTCAAAACTGTTTTTGGTGTTCAAATTTCTTGTTTCTGTCATTTTAACACAGCTAGTCACAATTTTGAGTTTTTCTTTGTTCTGATAACAGTTACTTAGGATCGATGTTACATTTAAACATTGCTTGATAAAAGTTGTCATATTTTATAGACATTAAGCAGCAAAAATTAATAAAATTCTGATTTGTGGGATTTGTTGTGACATGCATGAACTTGTGTATAAAGAAGGAAATTAGTCACGTCAAGATCAATCAAGTCACGTGTGTCGATCACGTAACGTAACTGTATTTGAGCGAAAATTACATGTCACATCATGTCACGTTACGATATGGATTATAGAGTATCCAGCTTTTTCTAGTTAATTTTCAGCTTTTTTTGGTACGCATAGACTATTTAGGTTTCCTTTTAAGTGTAGATTCAGTTATACTGACACTCATGTATTACTATTTTTTTTTATCTCGTTTAGTACTATAAATATTTATAATTTGAATTTTTAAAGGAATATTAGATGCCTAACTGCTTTTTCTCAAGAAAAAAAACTTTGTAATGTTATTTATTAATTTCACAATTTTTCATATTTTTTATATTTTTTTTTTCTAAATTTCAACAGTTTAAATTAAAATATAAAAAAAAAGTTTGACGTGACTAATGTATATCACGTCATGTCACATCATATAAAAATTCAAATCAAGGGATAATTGCACTAAAGATTAACTGCATGATAAAAGTACGTAGCACATGTAGTTTGAATGATGAGGCATACATTTTGCATATTGTATTTAAGAGAAGATATAGCAGACGACAAGAAAATACGTGACATGCCGTGACGTGACGTGATCAATTTTTTTTTTTCACGTGACGTGACGTGACGTGATCAAATGGTGGAGGATGGTCACGTCACGCGTAGTCACGCCGTGATCACACGTGACGTGACGTGTCGTGACGTAAATTAGTCATGTCAATTTTTGTTATATTTTAATTTAAATTGTTGAAAATTTAGAAAAAAAAATATAAAAAATTCTAAAATAAGTAAATAATGTTGTAAAGATTATTTTTTAGGAAATGTTGCATCTGATATTACTTTAAAAATTCAAATTACAAACATTCATTAGACTAAACTAAATAAAATAAAAATCAGTACTACATGAGTACTAATATCACTGAAGTTATACTAACATAAAAATATGAATACTCTATACATATAAAAAAAAATTAGATACTCTATGTTTCATACCGTGACGTGACGTAACGTGATCACGTGACGTGACTGGTTCGCGTGACGTATAATTTCACTAGAATGTGGTCACGTCACGCGAATGATCACGTCACGTCACGTAATCGACACACGTGACGTGACGTGACGTTAACGTGACGTGACGTTAACATGACGTGACGTGACGTTGCGTGACGTGACTAGTCACGCCGTGACAAATTTCCTTCTCTAGCAGACGTCCAAGAGATATACAACGCGATCCATACCATCTCTAATTTTATTCTTAATCTATTAAATAATTTTTTAGTAAATTTCAGTTAGACTAGTTTGGAATAAGTATATTTTCTTTATGTATTATCATCGAAATGCAATAGAATAATAATTCTGTAAATCAATTATACAATTGCTAAATGAAAATTACAATGTTAACAATTCTATTTGTGTTTTTGTTCGTATTGCTCTTAATTAAATTGATTTTTCGCAATTTTTATAATAAGCATAAATGAACATGTGGCTGAATTAATAAGGATGTATTCTTTTGGTACTTATATCAGCTAGAAATGCACTCTTTTTGTAAAATAATACTAGAGAGCGTCGGAATTTATTTTGTGCTTTTAAGTTTAATACGTACATACATATACATATACATACATATAAATATATATGGACTTGACTAAGCTATGGTGTAAATGCGTTTGGTGAGCCATGATACAATATCTTAATTTTCAAATTTCAAATGGCCGATCTGAACCGCTCAAAATGTTCTCCATATTGAAATGTGCTTGGAGGCCAAATTTTACATTTTTTGGAATATTTTTAATATTTATTAAGCCACTTTGAAAATCACTGATCCGATGGTCTAGAAATTTTTACTGTTCACGTTGGATCAGCGATTTCAAAGTGACTTAATAAATAATAAAAAAATTTCAAAAAATGTAAAATTTGGTCTCCAAGCACATTTCAATATGGAGAACATTTTGAGCGGTTCGGATCGGCCATTTGAACTTGGAAAATGAAGATATGACGTGGAGTACAAATGTATTTATATCATGGCTTAACCAAGTCCATCTCATATAGAGTAAGGCTACCATGCTTTGCAAATTAAAGTGGGTGTTTTAATTTGCACTCATATCTCTATTTGCAAAGTTCAAATAGCCAATCTGAACTTCTCAACATGGTGTAAATGCGTTTGGTGAGCCATGTACCCATGGTACAATATCTTAATTTCCAAATTTCAAATGACCGATCTGAACTGCTCAAAATGTTCTCCATATTGAAATGTGCTTGGAAAGTCTTATCTAAAGTTTGTAATGTCAATTGGTTGGATGTGACATTTTGTATGTAATATATAACAATTAATTTTAAAATTAATCTTTAAGAAATTTGAAAATAAATGATCTGAAAATTGAAAATAAGGTTAAGATTTGATCGTTCCTATGACAAAAATAAAAGACACGGCACGGGAGATGCTGATGCATCCAAAATTGCAGACCAATTAAAAGCATGTTTTTCCTTCTTCACACTTTTTCTTTGCGTAAGGCCTTGAGGTATCACTTGGCACTTGCATATTGAGAGAGAAAATGGAGGCACGTACAGTGGCCTTTGTGTAAAGTTTTTTAACCATTTTTTACATGAATAATTAATATTGATTTAACTAATATTGAAGCCAGACGTGTTTAGATAATTGTTTTTTTTTTCTTTTATAAATTTAGTCGTTCATGTTCATGTTCTAGATAAAGGCACAATTTTATACTACATACGTATACATGTCCTCCTAGACCTAGTCTCCTACTAATTTATTTATTAACCTTTTTAAGCGATTAACGATTTTAGTTACATCCTTACAAAAATAGTGTATATAACGAATTCGCATCCACCCGGGTAACTAACTGACGAGGAAATCTTTTACCAATAGTGGATCCAGACCGTTCATTTTAACTTTGCACGAATCTCAAAGTCCAATTATACTGCCCCTGCGCTAGCCCGAATTCCAAAGCGACTAAGAATTAGGAAAATCTTCTACGGTACCTGAGAGGATACGGATCCGCATATAACTAGCTTACATGACAAATTAAAAAAATGTGCGATTTATACTTGTACAGAATGAAATCGATTACATTAATTTACAAAAAAGAAAACGTATTACTAAGCTTCTTTACCTGATTCGGAAGGATATGCATCATCAGTAATAAAGATCAATAATCTAATTCGATCTCTGCCGATCTCTTTCATTCAAGAAGAGAAATATAGGTTCAGTAACCCAAACCAATTAATATATCTAGACTCTAGAGAGGGCGAGGGGGAAATGGTCTTTTAATTGGTGAGGTCAATATGTCAATTAATTACAATAGAAACATTAATCATAAAACTTAAACTAAATTTGGCAACATTGGTGGAAAATGATGAGAATCTGCAATAGTATTTTCTTGGAGAAACTTAGTTTTCAAACAGTTATGCCATAAACTCTTATGTTTTGCAATAACTAGTGATAGTGATGACAGGTACTGGTACCAATGATTTTCGATTTAGTCCTAGCTAGTGCCAGGTGATATAGATATAGATTGATTAGTGCACACCAGAATGATAAATTGGGGTCAAGAAAGTTTCTGGCGGAGCCCTCTCACCTTCTCACTTTATTTGGCTTTTTAGTTAGAAATCATGGTAATTGTGGCTTCATGTTTTAAAACTTTTTTTTTGTCTCCTGCAAATGGATATGTTTTTTACCCGAAATTTTTATTAATACCATATAAAAAAAACCACATTTTTTTTTCATAATTCGAAAAATACTAGAACCGCTATGTGACATTGCGGCTTCAAAAATTGAACCGCCAAGAGACCATGCGGCCCTATTTTTTTTTTTTAAAAAAAAGTGGAATAATCCACCAATTTTCCATTGATTTAGAAAAACCAATACAACCATCTAATAACATCAGTATCCTTGTAATATACCTTAATAAAACGAACGCGTATCCTCGGCATTAACTCAAAAAAGAATCTTTTGAGTTAATGAATCTCAACCATTTGATTTTAAACGGAGCCAATCCGGCTCCGGCCTATGACATAGGGGGCTTTTCAATATTAGTGCGGATCTAGTTTGCACGAATCTTGAAACAAATCGAACGGCTGAGATTTATTAACTCAAAAGATTCCCTTTTGAGTTAATGCAGAGGATACACGTTCTAATAAAACTACCTGTCTAGCGGTATTGAGAAATACCTCGATCCTTACCCTACCGACTACAACCTGTACTCAAAAGAAACAACTCCATAAGCAGTACAAGTATCATAGGACCAAACCTAACCATCATAAGTGGGCAACATACCCCACCAACATATCTGACTCAAAAAATTACAACATAGAAAATAGGCAAAATATCGAACATTATAAAGAAACATATAAGTCCCTATCCAACTATCAGACCTCTGTTAGTGCAAGTATAGAATTGATATCCCCATCCTGTCTTGAATCTTCATCATCTTCACTAAATCTACCATGCGGCCCTATTTAATATTATTATTGTAAACATAAATTGTTTTTTGATATATTTTTTATTATGTTTAATTTTTTATATAGTAAACTAAATGATTGTAAATGACAAAAAAAAAAAAATTTAATCGGAAACCTTTAACTCAAGTATTGAAGCTTTTCCCTTTGTTTTTTTTTTAATTCTAAACTAAAAAAAAAAAGACATTTCGGTCACCGACGCATGCATCTTATCGAAAACTTTCTAAAAAATGATCATTTGCTGAAATAAGTTACTCGAGAGCCGTTTTATGGCCGTTTCAAGTTTCGTCGTTATTTTTCGCCTTCTCAGTGAAGATATTTTCTCTCTTGCATAACCCTTGTCCTAGTCTCGCCTGTTTAAGAGAGATATCTTAGATAAATTTCAAACATAGCATCCCAAGCATCCGTGGGTTGTGCCCCACTGCCACTCGCCTCGATGGTCTGGTCCCGGTGAGATTGCCTGCGCCGGTGGCGGTGAGGTCAAAGTCAGTCGTAGCGAAAGTGGCTGGTCATCCTGCAGGTAGATAATGTTAGTTTTGCTTCATGCAAATAACTAAAATTTAATTATACAGAGACAAACCAACTGACGTCGCCGAGCTGCATCGGCACACTATATTTATTGTAGTAGCTGTGTCATATCTTGTTGTTCATCACCCAGTCGTGGAATGTCCAATTTAGGTTGTCTTCTGCAACATTTTAGTGTAACTTTTTAAGAACACACTTTCAAAACAAAATTACTGTCTTTGAAAAAATAATTTTAACTTATAATACCTTCGAGGGCTGGTGGTATCTCATCGTCGCATACTGGGACCCGGACTCGACTTGGCTAGTTCGGAACTGGTGAGTCATTCTTAATCTCACGCTAGTTGATGTTCTCGTCGGCGTCGTGCAGCATCCCAATGAGGCGCCCATCAAACTGGGAATCCTCAATGATCGGAGCAGTGTGCTACAGCATAGTACACCCGAATGATAGGCATAAAATATATATACACATTTACACATGGTCGATCTAGATTTTATCCTGAAAATACTCTAAATATCTTTTAGTTTGATATATAAAAGTCATAAATTACACCTGGAATCAAGTTACTGCGTTTGCTTGCTTTAAAATTTTCTGGATTATTGGATCAGTGATTTTCAAAGTGGCTTAATAAATAGTAAAAAATTTCAAAAAATATAAAATTTAGTCTCCAAGCACATTTCAATATGGAGAATATGTTGAGAGGTTCAAATCGGTTGTTTGGATTTTCAAAATAAAAATCCGAGCATGAAGTAAAAATGACATCTTACTTCGCAACTCGTCATAGCCCATCTCTCTCTCTCTCTCTCTCTCTTTATATATATATATATATATATGCTCCTAGGAGTACCAAGCCCCTTTGTACTCTTAACTCTAAAACCAATTGGATTAACTTCGGACGACAAATTCAAACCGTTGAAATCCTTCTACCTTACGAGTGAAAGTTTTAAAGTTTCAAATTAATTTAGTATAAAGTCAAGTGGTCAAAATTAGAATGTTTCTAAATTAATTTTAATGCATTCATTTTTTGAAAGCCTTTTGACCACTTGACTTTATACTAAATTAATTCGAAACTTTAAAATTTTCACATGTAGACACATCACTCGTAAGGTAGAAGGATTTCAACGGTTTGGATTCGTCGTTCAAAGTTAATCCGATAGATTCTAGAGTTAAGAGTACAAAGGGGCTTGGTACTCCTAGGAGCACCCTAGTTCTATTATATATATATATATATATATATGAGGAGGGATCGGATTACACCCTTTTTGTTGATACATTTTGACACCTACCATTTTTAAAGTCCAAATAGTCGATCCAAGCCGTTCAACATGATTGATATATTAAAATGAGCTTGAAGATGAAATTTTACATTTTTTTTGATTTTTTTTACTATTTATTAAGATAGTTACAAAATCGTTGTTTTCGGACCATTAAAAAACAACGATTTTGTAACCATCTTAATAAATAATAAAAAAATTCAAAAAAAATGTAAAATTTGATCTCCAACCACATTTTAATATGGTTATCATGTTGAACGGTTTGGATCGACTGTTTGGATTTTGAAATTGCAAAATTGACCTATAAAAAAAACAATGTCAAGATGTGTCAAAATAAAATGGTGTAATTGGATCCCTCCTCTCTCTCTCTCTCTCTCTCTCTCTATATATATATGAGAGGAGGGATCCACTTATAATATTTTGGATCTCACAACATGTTATAATATTCGATTTTGCAATTTTCAAAGTCCAAACAGTCGATCCAAACCATTCAACATGATCTCTATATTTAAATGTGCTTTGAGATCAAATTTTACATTTTTTTGAATTTTTTTTATTATTTATTAAGTATTTTACAAAATTATTGTTTTTCAGTGGTCTATAATTATCTAAAAACAACAATTTTGTAAAATATTTAATAAATAGTAAAAAAATTCAAAAAAAATGTAAGATTTGATCTCAAAGCACATTTAATATAGAGATCATGTTGAATGGTTTTGATCGACTGTTTGGACTTTAAAAATTGCAAAACTGAATGTTGTAACATATTGTAAGTTCCAAATGTTGTAAGTGATCTCTCTTTCTGTCTATATATATATAAATGTTGAACGGTTTTTAAGATAAGTAAGTAATCACTGTTTTGGGACCATTTGAAATCATTGATTTTCTACCCATTTAAAAAATAGAAAAAAAGTCCAAAAATTATTAAATTTCATCCTCAAGTATATTTTTGTATGGATATCATGTTGAGCGGTTCGAATCGACAGTTCGGATTTTGAAAACGAAGATATAAAATATGAGGTATTGAAAGTTTGGAACCCTCGTCAGTCCCATCTCTCTATATATATATTATATTATGATAAAATTATGTATATATTATTATATTATGATAAAATTATGTATATATATCCGATCCGTTTGCACCCATGTCTCTAAATGTATTAACATTAATTATGTTAATTTGATCAGATAGTAAACACAAATCATACATTGAAGGGTTGATTAATAGAAAGTTTTACATGTTCAGGTGCATTTGGATTGTGCAAGGATTAGTGCAAGAATAATTATTTTTGGATTAGTGGTTGAGAATAGTGCTAATCCGAGTGGTTTGAGAATAGTGCTAACTTTGAACTATTCGGATTAGTAAAAATATTGTTTGGATTGTATATTTGGAATAGCGATGAACGAAATGAATAAAATAATGATTAAACTAATATTATATTGCATTTAATATTTAAACTAATATTATATTACATTTAAGCTGAAATTTTTTAAAGTAATATAATATTTTATTTAATACTAATCTAATATTTAAACTAATATTATATTACATTTAACATTTAAACTAATATTATATTACATTTAATATTTAAAATGATAGTATATCATATTTAATACTAAACTAGTCTGATATTATATTTATTTAATACTAGTCTAATCTGACATTATATTTATTTAATACTAATATAATATTTAAACTAATATTATATTACATTAAAATTTTAAATTAATATTATATTTATTTAAATGTATTGCACTAGTCAATGACTCACTCTATTTTAAATAAATATAATAAATATTTATTGAAAATTTTAAATTAATATTATATTACACTAATCTGATATTATATTGATTTACGATCCGTTTGCATTGCACCCATGTCTCTAAATGTATTAAGATTAATTATGTTAATTTGATCAGATAGTAAACACAAACCATACATGATACATTGAAGGGTTGATTAATAGAAAGTATTACATGAAATGAATAGGCCACTTTGGTAATGAATCAGACAATCACATCCACTTCCTCTCCTCTCGTGCTATTTCTCACACCTCTAAGGCTCTAACCCCCACCAAGCACCAACACAGTCAAGTCAACGGACAAGTACCAACCTCTTTAAACAAAAGCAATGGATGAACTAACAACAACAATAACAACAGACAGCTCGTACCCACCTCTATTTTTGACATCCCGATCCTACCAGTACCACAATCCTATTCCTACCCCAAAATCGACCTCCCTTCAACCGAGCCCCACTACTCTCCAGGTCCCGCTTCTAGACCTCCAACACCTGGATCTGGATCTCCACCTCCTCTTCCAATCCTGCCAAAACCTGGGTCTGTTCCGTTTGACCAATCATGGACTGCCACCTGGCCTCTCCGCTCGCCTCTTTGCTCTGGCCAAGGAGATCCTGTCCCGCCCGTTCGACACCAAGGTAGCTGAATTCGCCGATGGTTCACCGGTCAAGTATTTCTGGGGTACGCCGGCGGTCACTTTAAACCTCAAGGATGTTAATTGGCTGGAAGGGCTCCACGTCTCACTCGGGAGGCTTGCATCTGCGGCCAATGAGGCCCAGTTCGGTGACTTTAGGCATGGCATTCCCCCTTTCATTTTTTACTTACTCTACTTTTTCTGGATTAGGCTGGGCCTCAATACAATTCGCAAGTCCAAAAATTACTACTGGGCCTACAAGAATGTTGTGTTCAAAAAAGGAATATAGTGTCAAAGACCGCTCAAACAAGCAACAGTTTACAAAGGAGTAAAGCTTTTAGATAATACTATACTATTTTTTTTTTTTAAATGAAGCATGAAACATTTAGTTATTTAATTTCTCCGTGTTTGTCTCGAATCAAAATTAGTTTCAATTAATCATCAATGTGTTATTGTTGTAGGAAACTTGCTATAGAATACTGTGGGCACATGGCGCGCATTTCAAGAACTCTATTTAACACAATGGCAAATGATCTCAATCTAGATGGAGAACAGAGGGCCGCGTATTTATCAGAGTCAAATGGCACTTTTCGGGTCTACCGATACCCAATTTGCCCCGAACCGTCTGCCTATCTCGGCATGGAGGCACACACCGACAGCTCGGTTCTGACAATTTTGAATGTAGATGATGTAGGTGGTTTACAAGTTCTTCATGAAAATGCATGGTTCAATGTGGTACCGGTTCCTGGTACGCTGATTGTTAACCTTGGAGATCTAATGCAGGTATCTTTACATTTATCGTTCCTTGTATTATTCAAGCTAAATCGCAAGTACCAGAATTTTAATGTTAGGAAAAACTTTTGGCACAGAAAATATTTTGTTCTATATATCTGATTCAACCCCAAATAGAGAATATATTCAAGCTAACTATCTATTTATCATCTTTAGGTTATTAGTGATGACAGGTACAAGAGTGTCAAAACATAGAGTACTTGCAAATGGAATTGCTGAGAGATTATCTCTTGGTTATTTTGTCTTTCCCGAGGAAGACAGTGTGCTGCGTAGCTCAACTTACAGGCAATTAACTTTGAAGGAATTTAGAGCTCAAGTTCAAGAGGATATTACAAAAACTGGATCTAAAGTCAGTTTAAAGCAATTCAAAATAGAGAAGCCAGAATTAAGCCAATAACCCATCCTCAATTCGGTTTTCTATTTTTTTTTTGGCTTAGTGCAAACTAAAAGATACAAAACAGTCAGAAACTTGGCATATTATTGAGCACCGAGACCAATTTTTCTTACCTAGTTTTATCGATATTTTTATTTATTTTGTTCTATAAATAATTGTCCATGTCATGTAATTCGGTTTTCTATTTTTGGTGTTTGGTCCCGTCATATTTTAAACTTTCTACTTAAGCTATTATTAAAACAATTCAGATTTGATTAAAAAGATATGTTTTACAATGGAGGATGGATGAGTTGATACCTTAGATGCAACGGTCGGTGTTACCAAGTTAGCATGATTGGTAGTCGTAGCAACTTTCTTTATTGGTTTCATGCAAACTAAAAGACACAAAACAGTCTGAAGCATAGCATTTTATTTTTACTGGTGCAGTTTTGTCGGTATATATTGCAAATGGATATCATCCATCTTCCCAGGGGCCAGGGATAGTATAATTCATTGCATAATATTTCCAATTTCACTTGAATTGCTTTGCTTTCTCAGAACTCTCTGGTTTTGTTGTTCTGAAGAGTCATATATGTTATAGGTTGCGTCTTCAAATGATAATGATACATTGAAACCTACCAGTGTTTATTGTTTAGCACTTGAAATGCAATTCAAGGACTCTTTTTAACACAATGATAATTCTTCTCAAAACTACACAGATATTAACAAACAAGGGAACTGCAATATTTTCTCAACATAATAAGAGAGTAATACAAGTAAAACACAAACTAAGATAACAGCAAGTACAAAATGAACAAATTATATGTATATATATATATATATATCCCTCTCTCTCTCAATTTCTATTCAATAGCCCTTAAAGGTTATTATATTAATTAAGATAAAACAAAATATCATACATAATTCATTTTTATTATAGGCAGCTGAGATTTGTCCGTAAAGGTGGTTTAAAGCTTGCAATGCCAGTGATTTCTCTTCCAGTAATTAAACAATTGATCTCATAGGTGCCTACATACGAAAATATGGGCTCCATGTCACAAAATGCCTGAATTTGAAGCAATGAAGGTGCTATTATATTTTCAAAACTAAAATCAAAGCCGATAGTTCGAATATATTATTACCAGAGAGGATCAATGAAGACAACAATGCTGAAATTAAAACAAATTCCCTTGAAAACTAAAAAAAAACAAATTAGAATAACAAATACCTTTCCAACAAGAAAATCAGTTAAAATGCCATTGCCACCAAGCAATTCCCTTCCAAGAGCAACCGTCTCTCGTGCCCTCAAGGTTATCCATGCCTGTTAATCATGCTCTAAGTTCATCGATCAAATTAAATGAAAATTAAGATCAATTGAGGTACACTTGCCTTTCCCATGCTAGCGTGACCGGCAGTCATTTTACCGGATTCATGCAACTTGCAAAGACGCCAACCAGTGAGAAACATTGCTTGTATATTACCGAGCATGCGCACCAGTTTTTCTTGTGTAAGTTGGAATGCTGCAAGTGGGACCCCGAATTGCTTCCTCTCCTTCACATACCTGTTTAATTCAATCACAAACTTAGTTTTGTTCGCAAGGTGAGAAAATAGGAGAATCTCTATATACCTGGGGTATGTTTGGATGCACAAGAATAGCTACTGTTTTCGGAATAGCATTGCTATTCAGAACAAGGTGCATCCAAACGACATTTAGAGCTATTCAGAATAGCTACTGTTTTTAGAATAGCATTGCTATTCGCTATTCTTACAAAAACATAGAATAGCATTTGTTGATTTCAATATTAATACTAATCCAATATTTAAACTAATATTATATTATATTTAATATCTAAATTAATATTATATTGTATTATATTTAATCTAATATTTTATTTAATACTATTATAATATTTAAAATAATATTATACTATATTTTAATATTTAAATTAATATTATATTATATTATATTTCATCTGATATTTTATTTAATACTAATATAATATTTAAAATAATATTATATTACATTTAATAATTAAATTAATATTACATTGTAATATATTTAAACTAATATTTTATTCAATACTAATCTAATATTTAAAATAATATTATATTACATTTAATCTAATATTTTATTTAATACTGATATAATTTTTAAATTAATATTATATTATGAGGAGGGATCCAATTACACCTTTTTTTTGACACATCATGACACCGTTTTTTTTATAGGTTAATTTTGCGATTTCAAAATCCAAATAGTCGATCCAAACCGTTCAACATGATTGATATACTAAAATGTACTTGGAGATCAAATTTTACATTTTTTTGAATTTTTTTACTATTTATTAAGATGGTTACAAAATTGCTGTTTTTCAATGGTCCGAAAACAACGATTTTGTAACCATCTTAATAAATAGTAAAAAAATTCAAAAAAATGTAAAATTTGATCTCCAAGCACATTTTAGTATATCAATCATGTTGAACGGTTTGGATCGACTATTTGGACTTTGAAAATGGTAGGTGTCAAAATGTGTCAAAAAAAAAGGGATAACTTGATCCCTCCTCTTATATTATATACATTAATATTTAAACTAATATTATATTACATTTAATATTTAAAATAATATTATATTACATTTAATATTTAAACTAATATTATATTATATTTAATCTAATATTTTATTTAATACTAATTTTATTTTTAAATTAATATTATATTACATTGATATTTAAACTAATATAATATTATATTTAATATTTAAAATAATATTATATTACATTAATATTTAAACTAATATTATATTATATTTAATATTTAAAATAATATTATATTACATTTAATATTTAAACTAATATTATATTATATTTAATATTTAAAATAATATTATATTACATTTAATATTTAAACTAATATTATATTATATTTAAAATAATATTATATTACATTTAATCTAATATTTTATTTAATACTAATCTAATTTTTAAAATAATATTATATTACATTTAATATTTAAACTAATATTATATTACATTTAATATTTAAACTAATATTATATTATATTTAATATAATATTTTATTTAATACTAATCTAATATTGAAAATAATATTATATTACATTTAATATTTGAATTAATATTATATTGTATTATATTTAATCTTACACATAAATTATTAAACAGTAGCTATTTCCTCCAAACTCTATTCCAAATATGCAATCCAAACAACTTTTTCACTGTTCTGAATAGCACTGTTCTTAAACAGTAGCTATTCTTATTTACTATTCTAAACAGTAGCTATTCTAGCTATTCTAGAGTGCATCCAAACGTACCCCTGTTGTATAAATCATAGACACCCATTGCTACACCAATAGACAGCCAGGATACCATGACGCGAGCCAAAGATAATGCCTATTTCATGTAGCTTTCTCAGTATCTAACGCTATCTTGCAACTCTGAGATTTAAATGCATACTAATATTTCAACAACGTACAGAAAGGGGAAAGAGTTGCAAAATTTCTAAGATGTGGAACAACAGAATTATCCAGTGCAAAAACAGGGATACCTCCACAAAGCCTTGAAATGAAGTGATACCAGGCAACTTATCTTCGTCAGGGACAAAAACGTCATTAAGCATAACATCTCTATTTTGAACAATTCTTAATGCTACCTTGTTCTCTATTTTTGTTATGCTTACGCCTGGAGCCCCTTTCTTAATGATAAATCTGAAACTCAAAATCTCAAAATTATTGAAGGGAAAACCAAGGGAATTCAATATTGGACAATATATAAGGCAATTAATGGTAAAAAAAAATTAATTAATCATCAAAAAGGTGCTACAAAACATATTATACATAGAGTACCCAAACTTGATTACTTACCCATTGACTTGTTTTGTTTCAGCATTTCTGGCACTGATAACAAATATATCAGCAAATGTACAATTTGCTGTCCATCTTTTCTGGCCGTTTATAATCCAACCTCCCTCGACCTGTTTGATAAAATATATGAGTTTTTTTTTATTTGAAAAAAGACTTTGAAAAACATGTGAAAAGAATAAATTTTAGGTTTACGTAAAGTATTCTATATTATTATCTTTGAATTAATTTGTAACCTTTGTTGCCCTGGTTTGTAGAGAGCTTGCATCACTTCCATAGTTTGGCTTAGTCAAACCCTAGCAGTTGAAATTAACAATGCCTAACTAGTCAGTATCCCACAAAGAAAAGAATAAGAAAACACTAACAAACCCAATAAAATAACGTACTGACAAAAGTAACCGGTATAATCTGGAACATACACAAGTAGCAATTGTATCCATTTGAGCCAAGGATGGAATATACTTTTGCTTTTGCTCCTCAGATCCACGCTGTGCTGTATTTTGACAGAATTCAAGGGATAGAAAGTTTGTAAATGTTAACTTGCCCCATCAGACTAGTATGTGAAATGTGATTATCATATATCAACAAACAAAAGAATGACACTAGTAGTAGTACCAATGGTAAGTGTAGCGAGACAAGAATGAACCAAAATAGATGAGCCGATGCTTGGATCAACCCGTGCAATCTCTGCATATGCAAGTGCACTTGCAGTGGTAGAAATTCTTTTACAGCCATAACCCTGGAATAGTGGAATTAATGGAGCCAGGTTAGTTTTGTGTTGTTAAATTTACTAGGAATAATAATTTTTCTCAATTGAAAACGCACCTCAATTGGTCCTCCGGAAAAGCCCAAGGCACCAAATTTGGGAATAATATGGTGAGGAAACTCTGCCTTATCCCAGTACTACAGAAATTAAAAAAAAAAAAAAAAAAAAAAAAAAAAGTATATATCTAGAGCATCGTAAGACAGAGTCTGGGTTTCCCGTAACAAATTAAATCTCTATTACAAATTAAGAAACTGATGATGGGGGTCCCTTGCTATTCTACCATTCATATATATGTATATATATGCTCTCATTCATTGATGCATATGTATCGATGCATTGGATTCCTCAAAACACGTACTGTGAGTTTGCTTTTTTATCGAATATATATTTATTCACTTGCATGTGTTTGTAAATTCATTAAACCGTGCATGCATGCGGCATATATATGTACGTACAGATCAAAATAAATATTTACCTCGGTCATTATTGGAGCAACTTCTTCCACCACAAGTTCACGAATCTTATGACGCAGATTCTTTTCTTCATCTGTTAATAAGTCATCCAATTCGTAGTAATCTGATGCTGCATGTTGAATAAAAAGAAAGCTTATTAAGTATCTCGGCTAAGAATTCAGGTCAAATTAGTTAAACTTGAATCAAAGAATTACAGAATTTAGCTTAATTTTCTGCCCTTCTTTTCCACAATTAATTAATATTGAATTGATGAATTGGAGTTATATCTAAGTGACAATAAAATAAAATCACACCTGGAGGAGGGAAGATAGATGCTGGTGTGGCCTGAGGAAATGTAATTGAGAGAGGTGCATGCACTGCTGGAGATACATTCCTTGAACCGGTGCTCATGTTGAAATTTATATCTTCTGTGAATAAAATCAGTTATTTATATTACAATTCCAAAAACCAAAAGAAAAATTATATAAAATTAATTAGTATGATATGCATTATGCATACATCGTAAAATAAGGATGAATTAGGATGGATTTTATGCATAAATTAAGTTCCATATGATATATATAGATCAACGTGTAATTTAATAATATATAGATAGATTAGTTATTAGATATATAGATAATTAGAAGAAAAAACATGATTCCCTTACTGAATTTGTACTTCCACTAGCAAGCCCCTGTCCTTGAGATCTACAAAAATAGGTGCTCCTTAATTTCTTCTGAGTTAATTGTTTCACATCCAGAAAGTCAAAGAGGACAATGTATCATTATTATTATGAAAGACAAGGTACGTATTATTATATTATATTATATAAGAGAGATGGGCACAGCAAGATATAGAGATGGCAATTTATTGACTAGATTGGTGGACTTTAATTAATGTTCATAAAAATCTGAAAGAGAAAGAAATTAAGAGACAGCTGGTGTCGCTGCATATAATTGAAGGCGGTAATAAGAGGAAGATCTAGCCAGTTGTTTCATATTCTGACACCACATCAGTACATATCCACTCGGGAATTAAGATCTAGCCCGTACAGGATGGATAAGGCTAGCTCTATAGAAAAAAACAAAAACAAAAATCAGAAAATTCAGACAAGGGACAAGATAAATAAGTGTTATGTACTTATGTTATGGACTTATTGCTATCTTAAAAGTAGCATAACATCATATTTGGTCCTGGACCCAGATCAAAAACTGAACCGAACCGATGAACACCCCTAAACCTCAACTCGAGTAATTGTACGATTGCAAAAGGTCAATAAATGGTGATGAGTGATGACTTTATACATGTGACTCAACAGAATACATCAAAATTCCTTAAAATGAAGGGGAGTTTCATATATAATTTAAAATTTTAGAAATTAAGTCCCTTTCTTCTTACAAACTTAAATTTTTTTATTATATTATTTATCTTTCTTTTATTAAAACTCATTTAAGTTCATATTTTACTCTTTCTTACCAAAAATAAAATAAAAAAAATATGTAACACGTGTAGAAAAATATTCAGTTATCTAATTGATCAATTTGTGAGAACAAATAGTTCATTTTTCTATTTGTAACGTACACACAAACATGTCTAAATGATGTATATACACCACTATACTAAGTCCGCGGTTCATCTTATCTAAACAATTGACAATATATTTATGATTTATATTTTTAATTTGAATAACATATTTGTAAAACAAAGCATATTTTTTATTACTTTATATTTTATTAATTTGAATATTGACCATAAGACCTAACACTATTAATTGGCGAACCTAAAATGGTTAGGGATAGGGACTTGCCTATCTCTAGATTCAAAAAAAAAATTTAGACTCAGTGGTATTTTATACTCGTGTCTATATCTCTGATGGAAACAATGTCTACTTCTGAATTTAATTCACGGCCAAGTAGAAGAAAATTACGCGGAAAGAAAAGTCAGTTCAGACTGTATGTGTGGGTCTTCAAGTAGAAGAAGATAGAGAGAAAGAATGAGCTCTTTTGGTTCAAGAATGCTTCCATATACATGAGAGGTTCGTTTGAGTCCTATTTGAAAAAGAAGAGGCCTTGCCTGGTTCTTGGATTATGATCTAAGAGGTGTCGAGTCAGCTCACGAAGCTTCATCTCAGGCAACGAGGTGTGTCCCTCAGCTAGTCTGGGTCTGGCTCGATCTCAAACTGAGATTCTTGCTCTGCTTGTGCCCTCAGATAATGGCGCGCTGATCCCCAACAAGGCCAGCAGTGTCGTGTGTCAAAGAAAGGCACGGAGCTGTGAATTGAATCTTGTAGCTTGCGGCTAGGGGTGTAAACGGTCGAATACGGATCGGATAGTGGTCAAACCGTATCCTTATCCGTTATAATTTTTCGGATACGGATACAGATACGGATAGTCTCGGATACGGATACGGATCGGATATTAAACGGATACGGATACGGATCGGATTTTGGACGGATACAGATACGGATATGAATATAATTCGGATAATTAAAAATAAAGTACTAATATATATTCTAGCAAAAAGTAACATCTAAATGTAAATTTTTTTCATTCATAAATTAGATTTAATATTTTTCATAAATTCGTTAGTTATAAAACATATATCATGTTAACAAAAATAATAGACAATAATCATGTCATATTGTTCATAAAAAAATCATACTGAACAGAGAGACGGCTGTAAAGAAAAGAAAAGTTAAGATGGAAAGGGTATAAGAAAACCAATATTAAAATAACAAAAAGATAGACACCATGTCACACCAATAGTACAATAGGAAACCAATATTAAAATATGCTATTTGTAGACTCAAAAAGTTTAAGATTGTTCAGAATAGAGAGACGAATCAAGACAATATCCGAAAGTTATTTATTAAAAGCTGTTGGGCCGCTGTTGGGCTAGTTGACTAACTAAAAAATTCTGATATCCGAAATAAAGGAAATATTGGATAAGGATAACGTATCCGTATCCGATTATATATTCGAAACCATATCCGTATCCGTATCCGTTAAAAAATTATCCGAATCCGTATCTGTATCCGAATACCCGAATTCATTATTTTTCGGATTTGGATCCGGATAAATCCGGATAATATCCGATCCGTTTACACCCCTACTCGCGGCACTCTAAAATGGCAATCTTGAGGGAAGTGCGATGTTGGCGTGAAGCTTCGCTAGAGTGAGGTCAGCGGAGCCAAATAGAGGAGGTGGAGACAGAGGATAGGCAACAATCTGGTCGATTGCTCTCAATCTCCATCGACTCTCAGTATGGAGAATTGATCTGATAGATGCTAATATGTTTTTTTTTCTTGTTTTCTTGATCTGGTTGTTGATAGAAGATGTGGAATAGAGAAGAATAGAGGAATTAGAGGTTGGGAGATTAGTGGAGAATAGAGAAAATAGAGAGGAAGTATCAGTAGGTCTAAGGAAATAGAGAGGAATAAAGAATGTTTATTTTTGGAATAAAGAAATTTTTTTTACAAGGTGGAATAGGATATGGAAATAGAGACATAATTCTTACAATAGACATTAGTCTACATCCAGCTTACCGAAACTCTGATACCACAAAGGATCTTGAGAAAGAGAGAAATGGATTGTACTTCATTAATTTGATTTGATACAGAGAGCTTCTTATAAAGGCAACAGTTTTCCTATATAGGAGTTGTAACAGAATTCGTTACTAAAACTAACTCTGTTTATTACAAATATAACTAACTATTGTTAAGCACCTAACTACATGCTGCTAACTAACATTATTCTATCGTTCTCTATTAAAAGCCTACTAAATAATCACAATCTTTAGGTGATTGGTGATGACAGTTGCAGCAGTGCAAAGCACCGATTATTTGTTCTTGGTGTTTTTTTTTCAGCATTTTACCATTGAAACAAGCGAAATTTGAACCTTTTTGTAACAGTTATTTATAATTAAATTTCTTTAATACAAGATTTCCTAAATGTACCACAATCGGTACAAAATCATTCTCGACTCACCAACGAACATGTGCAGAATGCTTGCAGGTAACTTTGTTTAACTTTGTTGAGTAAAGTTGGTCAAGCGACGCAACTGTTTTTAACATCCACAAAGGATGCCCCATCCAGATTTGAAACCTACAACATTATTTTAGTCACTAGATCAAAGACTGGCTAGTTCTCAACTTTGTTTAACTTTTAATTGTTTTACCTCTCAATTTCAGAAGATTAGCATCTAAAAACTCATTATTTAAGTTAGTCCTGCTAGTATTTGTACCAAATACAATTAACTATCACTAAATCCCAGCCGAGATTGGAATTTGGTGTCCATTTTGAGATTTGTGGCATGTTAAAACTGACAACCCAGGTCATGGAATGAAATGTACTAAGCAGGTATTGCACGTGATCTGAATTCCGGTACCAGTGGCAGTGAGGGTTAATTCCCATATAATATATTGCCCTTCTAAATGTTACAAGTGACAACTAACCAGAATGCACTCTATACGAGCAGCACAAACTGAATTTTCAACATATGGAAAGAAACAATCTATCCTGCTAATGAATAACCTAAGAACTATCATTTTACAGAAATTTGAATGGTAAATATATAATTTCACGGATTTTGAGTGGTACTGGTATATATGGAATTCTAAAAAAAAAAAAAAAAAGCTATAATAAATAAAAGGTTATCGTTCCTGTTCGATAATTAATTCGGAAAACAATTTTCATGTAAATAAAAGAAATTGGTAATATATCAGATTAAGCCTCAGAATTGCAGAATGACAGCATGGTAAATATACCAATCAGCAGGGGCGGACCCATTTGTCAGGGAGGGGGGCAAAAAAATATCGAATCGGGTTTAAATAGCTAATCGGGTTCAAATCCATTAACTAATTAAGTACTTAATAAAAAATAATGGTTTAATTTATACTTTTCAATTATCTGACTTGTAATTTCTGATATTTTAATCTATAATTCTAATTATTAATCATAATTGAAGAAATTTATTTTAATTTTAATCCTAAATTTAACCCGAACTATAAATTAAACGTCCAGCGGGGGGCAAAAAAGTTTCCAAGGAGGGACAGACTCGATCGAAACGTCCCAACTTCCACTAAAACGCAAAATCCAGGGGGGCCCCTGGACCCAAGTGGGTCCGCCCCTGCCAATCAGTCCCGAAAGATGGTATGATAAAGAGTTTTCCTCACAGGCAATTAAAAACACAACCAAAAAAATTAAAACTTTATTTGATGAGACAGAGATGGCCTCAGAGATCTTGGTGGTTAAGTTCATCAGATGGGATAAACCCATCAAGAGTAGCAAATATTTTTCTTACATCAGAGGCAAAAACGAAATATCAAAAATTCCAATTGAAATAATGTGTAAATTCAACAAAACAAAAAAAAATGAAGAATAACATGGTTTGAGTCAGAAGTAGCTGGTAAAGATATCATTTCTATACAAAAATCATAGGGAATCCGAATGATTTTTTCCTCATCCAAACAACCATATATTTGATATAACTAAAAAATAACAAGAGAAGCACTCAGAAATGAAATGAAAAAAATAACGACAACACTTTACAAAGGAGAAGAATTGGGAGAGTATCAACGGTTTGGATTCGTCGTTCGAAGTTAATTCGATAGGTTTTAGAGTTAAGAGTACAAAGATGCTTGGTACTCCTAGGAGCACCCTAGTTCTTATATATATACTAGTATTGTGCCCGTGCGTTGCAACGAAAACATATTATAAAATTGAATATAATATAAAGATATCTTTTTGTTTAACATTCACACAAAATTAAGAAAAAAATATTAAATGAAAATAAAAGGCACACACGAATAAAAAACAGAAATTCAAATAATAAATAACAATAAAAAAACAACAAATAGAAAAAATGGATCAAATATAACATGAAAAAAGTTCTTGAAGTATCATTACCAGTGTAATCATCTTCAATATAGTGTAACATTTATGAAAATGAACAAATAAATATAAAAAATATATTAATTAAAAAAATAAGAAAATGATTATGAAAATGCACACATTAAATAGCGAGCATAGAGTATTTTCTTACTTTTAACCCGTCAAAGAATGACTGCCTCTGTCTTTAAAAAAAATCTGCCAAAGAATTATGTTGTTGGAATATTACTCAAATCATATAATAACTAAAGAGGGCAATAATTCGACAAAAAGTTGATAATTTTCATTTAAAATAATAAACGAATTTAGTTAACCTGCTAAAAAAATAATTAATTAAATGTGTATTTTTTCTAAGCTTGAAGGTTGATATTTCCTATATCCTCTTAACTAATAATAAAAAGATACAATAGATCTAATGAAGATTATTTCTCTTATTGACACAATGAATATAACATATAAGTAAAAACGATTTTTTCTACAGATTTGGAAATATTGAATAATTTTCAATTTCATTGTCGATAGAGGAAGAGAAAAAAATGAAACATAAGACATAAGAAAGAAAAAAAAAATTAATTGCAAGAATCAGAGATAGCTTTAAAGAGAAATAAAGAAACAAATTGCTAGGGATCCATTATTAGTTGTGATAAATTATATAACAGTATGTGTGGCAAATATGTTTTTGACTAAATTTAGTCTTCTACACATAAAACAAATGTATTTAATAAAATAAGATAGATTATGTGATTGGAGGACAAATATTAAATATGAAAATCCATCTTTCAATCTCAGCCGTTAGCGGATCAAGACAACTACGTGCATAGTTTAAAAATAGAGATACATCAATGATAATGATCTCATTCATGCTATATTATATGAAAACATTGTATTGAAAATGTTCTTTCAAAAAATAAATCCAACCATCAGAATTAAATTATGATGGGTACCGAAACTTCTCATATTTATGAATACTCTACTATATGTTTGATAAAATCATATATATTTTTTCTTGAAAATTTTCATTCTTTGTACAATAATTTTACAACTTGTATGTTCAATGAATCCATTTATTTCATAAAATATGCTATAAATGCATGAATAAGAGAAAATGAAGAAATAAGAAAATAATTTAATTACAGCAATCAAAAATAGATTTAAGAAGGAATAAGAAAACATATGACTAGAGATTCATTCTTAATTGTGACAAACTATATAGCAGTATATGTGACGAGTATATTTTTAACTAAATTTAGATTTCTACACATAAAATAGATGTATTTAATCAAAAGAAGACAAATTATGTGATTGGAGGGTTGATATTAAATCTGAAAATTCATCTTTCAATCTTAACCGTTGACAGATCTGGACAACTACGTGCATTATAGAAGAATGGATATATAGAGTGTGACTAAGTTGCTACCTGTAGCACTTCGACCAAAGTGCTACCGGGGTCATATCTTAGTACTCAATATTCAAACAGCAAATCCAAACCGTTAGATGTTCAATCTATATTAAAATGTGCTTGAAGACCAAATTTTACATTTTTTGGAATTTTTTTGCTATTTATTAAGCTGGTTTGAAAACCGCTGTTTTCAATGCTTCAGAAATTTAATAAAAACAACGGTTTTCAAACCAGCTTAATAAATAGCAAAAAAATTCCAAAAAATGTAAAATTTGGTCTCCAAGCACATTTTAATATAAATTGAACATCTAGCTGTTTGGATTTGCTGTTTGAACATCGAGTACTAAGATATGACCCCGGTAGCAACTTAGCCACACTCTGGATATATATATATATATATATATATATATATAGACACACACACACATATACACATATATATATTGTGTGTGTGTGTTGTATTAATTTGAATTTTGACAATAAGACCTAAAGCCATGTAAAATTGGTTTCAGCACACAACATGACAAGAGTAGTGACGTGACTAGTAATTAGTAAACGAGCTCCTTTTATGGGCTGGAGGAGCACCACGTGTCACTTGGCAAGGCAATAAAATAATAAATAAATAGCCTTTGCCAGGGTGACGCGAACGGACCATTTATTGTGCTAGATTAGTGGAATTATCTTTTCTTAATTTGGATTTACCTTCTTTATTCCTTTATTTTCGTTGTACCAATAGCCACTAGCTTGATTCACATCCTCTGCTGCAAATTTATTTCTCAGCATCCTACTGCACTTTTAATTTGGTCCGTTCGTTTTTTATCGGACAGACCAAATAAGATTTTGACACGAATTTGAAAGCAGATTTAATACTGCCCCCTCCATCATCCGAGCACTCACCAACTGAGATTAAATCTGGGCCGTCCGAAAGTGCAGCAGGATGCTGAGAAATAAATTTGCAGCAGAGGATACGGTTTCGCCAACAGCTAGGCAAGCCTGGATTGGGCTGGGCTTATAATAGGTTTTGCAAATTCTTTATTGGGCTGGGCTTATTATAGAACTATATTCAGCAAAAGAAGCAAAAGACCTTCGTATACAATTAGAAAAGTGCAAGTCTACCATACTACCGCATAGAAAAGTTATTTTTAAGGGAAATTTTATGAAATGCCTTCTTCGTAAAATTATCAAGCAAAATACTTCTCTTTTAAAATTATTAACAAAATATTTTCTCGTAGATCCAACCAGGGGCGGATCCAAAGTCAATGAATGGAGATCAATTGACCCCCATTCATTTGCAATTTTTTTTTAATTTATATCATATTTTTAATAAATTTAAACTGAAATATATTAATAAGGTGAAATTGACATCTATTCGTAATAGAAAATACTTACCCCCATTCATGTTTAACCCCCATAACCTAAAAGTCTGACTCCGCCTCTAGATCCAACATTGCCTTCCTCTCCATAATACTGGTAATTTTATACAATTGTCTATTATTCCATATTTCATATTGCATTAAACATCAGCTAAATAAAAATTCATCCCACTAATCTCGGGTTAGACTTGCTCATATTTCATATTCGTCAATTCCTTCTCTTCAACAATTTTCATGAAACATTTCTCCAAGATTTACTACAAAAATGGATTTTTTTTTTTTTTTGTAGTATTAGCAACCGGCCTCTCTTTTACAGCTCTAATAAAGTTGTTTTCATCTGTATTAGTTAAAGTCAATATTTTGAAATTTGATTCACATTAAGTATGCAGAAAGCTACCGTATACCGCATATATAGTATGCAGCCACATATATAAATTTTATTCAAATTTATAAATGCAAATTTTAAATAAGAATTCATATATATAAACAATTATACGATAAACCAGTATTTTTTTATCACTATTAATATGCTCTAAACTAGCAATATGCTATAAACTTCATAGTCGGATTGAACATAAAATTTCTATTTAAATTGCAACTAAATAGAAATATTCAGCCAAATAAACCAAATTTTACTATAATGGTTTAAATTAGATGGCACCATAACACAATACAAGATGTCCAATCTTACATTAAGAATCATATATAAAATATATATGTTCTCCTTTCTTTCTCTAACCATGCTCAGTACAATTATAGTTTGAACTCAGATCGTAAAATTCAGGGAAGGCCTAAATCATAAAATCAGCTGAATGTAATAAGAATATTCGGTACATGGCGCCCAACTTTGATTATTCTATTAGGCCGTTTCTTCTTTAATATTTATATTAGTAATTAGCCTCTGGGACTCGTTTTATTTTGAATGTTCAATATTTTGTTTTACCATTAGTTTTTACAAATTAACACTTCATTAAATATTTTCCAAAATTCAACTACCAAGTTTGGAAAAATATTTTCCAAAATTAAAATTCAAAACAAACTTTGTTTAGAGTAAAAATTAATTATCTGTTGGGAGTGATGTAGGAGAAGCAGAGATTTTTTCTGTAATTGGAAAAACGATATATCCTGCCGATGAACCACAACAAACCCCATTAACTTTTGAGTACATGACATATCATTATCCAAGAAAAAAGGAGAACATTGCATTATAAAGTAATAACAATAAATAGATATGGAAAAAAAATTAAAATAAAAGGCCACCGTTCCTATTCGAAAATTTATGATTAAGCCTCAGAATTGCAGAATGACAGCATGGTAATTAAACCAATCAGTCCCGAAAGATGGTATGATTAAAAGGTTTTCCTCACAGGCATTTCAGAATAGAACTAAAAATCAATAATTTATTTGATGAAACTGATATTGGGGATAAATCTCCCACAAAAAGAGAGAAATTGCAAGAATTCAAAGATAGCCTCAGAGATCTTGGTGGTTAGATTCATCAGATGGGTAAACCCATCAAGAGTAGCAAATATTTTTCTACATCAGAGGCAAAAACAAAGTATAAAAAAACACAATCAAAACATCCTATAGAAATAAAGTGCAAATTCATCAGAAAAGTTAAGAATAAACATGGCTTGAGTCAGAAGTAGCTGGTTAGGTAATCATTTTCATACAAATCAGAGGGAATCCGATTGATTTTTTCCTCATCCAAAGAACCATGTATATTTGAAATAACTAACAAATATCAAGAGAAAAACTAAAAAATGAAATAAAAACGAAACAAAAGAGGAGAATTGGGGGAGAAAGAAGAGATTGAGAAGAGGGGGAGGAACGCGTGCTAGATGCCAGGACTTGGGACTTAGAGAGCGGCGGTTCAGGGTATTTATAAGCTCTGTCACAAACCCTAATTTCTCCGGTCCCTAGATTAAACAGTTCAGGTGTTCAAAAATCAAATCAAAACAAAACAAATATAGGCCGTTTACTAAGGCCCAATATCAAAACCTTATGCTAAAGGTTGGGCTGTTTCTCGTTTCAGATTTGGAATTGCTGCGTCCATTTAATCTTACTTGGGCCGCTGCATTTTTAGAGTAGAGCCATCCTTTGTTAGTTTGTTCTATTTCCTGGACCATCTATCTAACAATTGGTGACCTAAGAGAAGGTGCTCGGAACAACTGATCTGTTGTGAAGCGCAGGTTTTGGCTCAAGTAGGTTAGGTAGGACCCAATTTCTAGCACTATCCACTAGGAAGAAATACAAACATAGCTTCCCAAAAATGGATACTTCATCATTATATAATTCTCTTGGTTGATTCTGATCGACTCTTAGGGAATTATATTTGATTGGGTCTGATCCCCGTTTCAGCCGTGATTTTTATTCATGCCCACTGTTCACCTAAATCCGCCAACTCTGTCCACAAAACCTGAATTCTATCAAAACTACCCAAACCGGCTATCTAATAGCCGGTCCTTAATTTTTTTTTTTTTTTGGAAAAAGTCCCGTAAAGGCCGTAAGGTGGCAAAATCCAGTGCGTTTGCTTCCAACCATTCATTTTTAGCTTATATGGACATCATATTTTAATGCAAATATGAGCAGATCATCATCCATTTACAAGTTGTTACCATGTAAAATTTGTTTTGTCCTCCGAATGATATTTTAATGCAAATATGAGCATATCGTCATCCATTTACAAGTTGTTACCATGTAATTTATTTATTTTTTATTTTTATTAAAGTTTTAGAATTTTTTGATATGTTTCTTTGAAATTAGATAGAAAAATATATAATTTAGTTTATTAGAAGGACTGAAACAAATAATCCGGATCAATATTTTTCATATCAGGTTTTTCGCGGCTGTAAGAAAAAGTAAAATATTTTATTGTGTGTTATTAGAAAAAATAAAACGGTCATAACTTTAAAAAAATGAAATGAATCAAGGGTTAGAAATATCGTTTTTTTTTAAAACTTTAAACGGCAATAACTTTTGCTAGGAAAGTCGGATTTATGCGTATGACCCCAATTCGGAAAGGGGAGGAGGAGACGGTGGTGACCGTCACCTAGAGGTTTACCCCGGGTATCCGGAAAAATCAGAATCGCCAAAAAACGTCGTTTAGTGCCTCAAAAATTAAGTTTAAGATTTTTAGTGTCTCAATTGAGTTTTTTTATGTTAAAAAATACTTTTCAACACTGAGAAATGCACCAGTAGCAAGTGCAATTGCCATAGGAGAAGTCTCATACAAGCATTTTGTCTTTCGGTTCGATTTCAAGGACTGGAAGGTATACGCTCTAACAATCCTGTAATTATAATATAGTTTACTAGTTCCGTTGATTCTAAGAAACATAGGTGTCTCTTTGCAAATTATGAAACATGATATCAAAAAATATGAAGTTAAAATGAAATTAAAATGAAACATGATATCAAAAATTATGAAGTTAACATGATATCATAATTATGAAACATGATATCAAAAAATTGGCAAATTTATATAATATTAAAGAAGTTAAAATGAAAGCATGTTTATTTGATGAATAATTTTATTTTGAACGTGATATGTCCGTTTATGCAAAAAAAATGATAACACTTACAATTAAATAATTTATAAAAAAAATTACATGTAAATTTTAAATATAACTCATATTGTTATTTTTTTTAAATAATAGTTAGAGGTCAAGCAATCTAACTATTTAATCCGGATTATTTGTTTTAGTCCTTATAATAAAAAAATATTTATCCGGATTATTTGTTTTAGTCCTTCTAATAAACTAAATTATATATTTTTCTATCCAATTTCAAAGAAACATATTAATTTTTTTTAAAACTTTAATAAAAAAAATTATAACTTTTTTCAAAAAAAAAAAAAAATTAAGGACCGGCTATCTAATAGCCGGTTCCTAATAAAAATTAGGAACTGTCTATTAGATAGCCGGTTTGGGTAGTTTTGATAGAATTCAAGTTTTGTGGGCAGAGTTAGCGGATTTAGGTGAACAGTGGGCATGAATAAAAATCACGACCGTTTCAGTATCACATACCTTTTGTTTTGCATATCTTTATCTTTACTCCTTATAAAACCACGTTAAAATTTTGAGAACTGAATGACCTATCTGTCCAGACGATATCTCAGCCGCACATTTAATAAATCTCAGTCGTTGGTTAGTCTCTGATTTTATACATATTTTTTCATGTAGTATTACCTGTAGAAGCCTTCATTCAGATAGAGACGTACCCGTTTGACTTTCTGATCACTCTCTCTAACTTGATACTCGCCACATTTTATCCATTTTTGTTCTCTGTTAATCGTGCGCGGAACGCGCTCGTCGCTTCTTCCCGACTGCCGAGGCCTTCAGACGCCTTTTTCTTTTTTCTTTTTTCTTTTCTCTTTTCTCCTTCGCCACACTGTCTCCTCCTCCTTTTTCTCCGTCCCGACACCACCGACTCCTCTCTCTGTAAATGGACCTCCCTCTAAGCCCTCTTGCAATTGATGCATTTTTCGGGTTCCATTTTTTATCTAGGGTTTTGGCGACAGCAGTGGTTCTGACTCTTTACGATGGATGCCTTGGTTTTCTTTCCTTCGCCACTTATGGCTTGTGTGGGCTGGCCATGGTGCTTTGTCGGGTTTCCCCCTTGTTAGATTATGGATGATATAGCGGGACTTCGGTCGATTTGAGACCTCACGGCTCTTGGATTTTTGTCTCTGTTGGATTTACTGGTACATAGTTCTTTTTTTTATATTTTTTTTGCTGATAAGATAGATTAGAATTTATGATTTGTGGCTGGTTGTTCCTTGAAACGTTATTTTACTGTGATGAACTTGATCAAACAGCTCAATGGGCTCTGGGATTGGATCAAAGATTCCAAAATGCTATTAAGGTGTTCATTTCAGTACTTAGGCAGCTATTGTTTTACTGATGAATTATTGCTTTCATTTAAGTGAATTTATGTGTTGAACAGGTTGGTTATATGCTTAGTCAATATGACTTATTAAATAGCTCTTAAAATATTGAAACATTGAACTATTATGTATAAGTGTACAGCAGCCTCCTTAGAATTGAAGAGTGTTCCAGACAAAGCATGATAAAACTTAATTGAATAATTTCTGCTTTATTCAAGGATATGAAGGCTGAATATGATATGCTCTTGGAGTATTTTTTCTTATTGCCTTTATAATCTCAGCATGTCTGGTGATATGATCATTGCAAAGCCTTATATAATATGCTAAGCACACTTACTCAACAAATGTTGATTGCTAATATA
The DNA here is from genome assembly GCA_964058825.1 of Carex arenaria. Lineage (NCBI taxonomy): Eukaryota > Viridiplantae > Streptophyta > Magnoliopsida > Poales > Cyperaceae > Carex > Carex arenaria. The sequence goes on from CAXKVW010000861.1 coordinate 29,951, forward strand.
TTGCGAGAAATATATGCACATTTGTTATATCCTTGCAAGTTTTGTTAATATCATGGATAATTTGAAAACAAGATAAAAGGGCACTCTATAACTTTGTAAATTTAATTTTATAATTTTTTTTTGGTATTCAAATTATTACCGTATTGGCTTACTCTTATTGACAACTATTGTACTGGAAACAGGGTCTTTATGTCATGCAAAGGAGCTATTGGTTGAGAAATACAAGCCTAGATCTTTGTCAGACCTCACATAAGAAAAAAGGTTATTTTTACTGAATTTCATGGAAAATCACAAGAATAAGGGATATTTTATTTCATATTTTTTTTTTGGGTTTATACTGGAAGTGATGCTATACCACCTACTTCTAAGTGAAAAGGTACCAAAGTTTCTATTTTGACATTTTATTGCTCTTGGACAGGTTGAAGAAGTGAGGAAATGATAGGAAAAAATATTGAGATGTCTAAGGTACTCAAATAATTGTCGTCCATAATTTGTTCTTAGTTTGTATCAATTAAACAATGAATTGCATGAAAGAGGGATTTATTTCTTTCGTGTTGGGCTTGTACATCATTCATTCATGCATGCAAGTATAAGGCTTTTGAAATGGACCATTTATTTTTTCAAGTACAGGAAAGATCAAGTGATCACACTCTGAGTGAGGCTATGGTACTATGCATAGCGTGGATTGGTCTATACTACGGATCAACATTTTTTGTTTCAAAATTCCAACGATCAATCCGAACCATAAAACATGGTCTACATATGAATATGTACTTGTAAACTAACTTTTAAATTTTTAGACTTTTTTTTTAGATGGGTAGAAAATCACTGTTTTTGGATGGTCCATAATTTCCGGATAAAGTGATTTTCTACCCATCCAAAAAAATGTAAAATTTAGTTTACAAATACATATTCATATGGAGACTATATTGAATGGTTTGGATCAATCGTTAAGACTTTCAAACTGATGATTTGAGTTCATAGTGCAGGCCAATATGCACCATGCATAGTACCATAGACTCACTTCTTGATACCAGAGTCCGGTAGCTTCAAACTAGAAACAAGAAAAAGATTCAGCTTGTTTTGACATGCAATCGGTTACCAAGCCTGACTGGCACTCTCTAAATCAAGTAGCACTTAATTTGAAATGGGCACTATTCCTTCAATTTCAATATTAAAAAATTATAAATAGTAATATTTTTGTTTGTTAAATATTTTCAGTTTAAATAATTTGTCTTTTATCTTTTACGCAATTATTCATGTTATTTTCTTCTGACATTACAACTAAATTATGTGAGTGGATAACTCCTGCACCAGCACTTTGGTCTGAATATTTATATAATTCTAATCCAGGTGTGACATATTTTGAAGATTTCTAAATTTAGATTACCTTCTAGAGGAAAGTCTATTGTTACACTTTGTTTAATTTACCACCTAAACTATCAGACCTCTGAACATTCTTTTGATTCAGTTTAGCTTAAACCATTGCATTGTTCAATTATGTCCCTGAACATTTTCTTTGTTCAACTTAAATGTATTAATCAATTGGATCTTTCTAGACACTACAATACTGCTATAGCTTCGCAACAGTAAAACAATCCTGATTCTCTGGTTTCGTGTTACAGCACTGCTATAATTTTTGCACCTCTGAACAATCTTCTAAATATATGCACATCTCAGGCGCTTTGGACCTGTGCTCGCGGTTCAGGTGAGCTTTCTATTATTTTGTCACAATTTGTGCTTCTAATTTCGTCTCCATTTCTCACATATACGATATCATGCTTCTGATCCATGGGTCTTTAGGGCTTTGGGCAACTGTATTAAAAAGCTGAGTGCAGATTGCTTGGCCTCTTGCCTTAGGGTGAGGGGTGAAATTGTTAGAGGAAAGTGGAAATAGGCATAAGCTGGACCGAGAACTGAAATTCAAATGAAACAGATTTTGTACTTGATGAAAGTCTTAAAGATTGGCAAATTAGGTTCTTAATTAAATAGGTACTTTTCATTAATTAACCAAGGGATGCAAGGAATGATTATTCCAAATGGAAGTTATTGTGTACATATATCGAACAATAAAAGCAAATTCTATTTGTTTTATGTTAGAATGACATGTAACTTATACATAACAATGCACAATCTAACACTCAAGATTCATCATTTTGTTCGCTTGGCAATTTGTTGCATTATTTATTTAAGTTTATAAATTTTCTTGATACTTATATTTTAGCTCGTCTTTTTTTCTTGTTAATTGAATATCTTTTTTCCGTTGTTGGTTTTTCTTTTGAGCCATGAGTTCCTTGAAACATAATAGCAGAACTAATTAACTTGGAAATTTTAATGTAATCTGTTATATAGGAGTTAGACAAATTATCCTGGAGTTATAATTATTTCTTGTAAAATTATGAATGCATTGGAGGGGAAGAAGCAAGAGAGATCTGAGCGAGAGTTAATTAGGGTTAATATCATATATAGTTATATCACAGTTTTCGGTATAGAGACTGATATTGTGAGTGATACAAGTTCCAAATCTACTTGTATGCGATCAGATGATATACATGGAGAAACAATGTCTTATTATGTTGATTCCAAGGTACCGAGTTCCTTTCATGCCTTGAAGGTTTTCTTAGTTCTCACTGGTACTCAACGTCGTACATGGGTGTATCTGAAAAAAAAAAATGAAATAAGCATGGTTTGGATGTTGTTCCACGAATAATTTGGTGGGGCTTAAATTCATGATTTGGTGTAATTCATGTATAATTGAAAATAATTGTCTTCTATAATATAAATAGTATTTGAAAATATACAAATTCTTACTTTTATGTACATAAGCACTAAATACATTTACCATTTAGAGCACTATGACTTTGTGTCACAATTTACTTCAACGAGAGAAGACTTTGTGTCACGATTAACTTCAAGAGAGAGAAGTGGGAAAAAAAAACATCACACATGTGAGGTAATTAACGAACACCTATAACTATACAAATTTCAAAATAAGATAATTAAATCTAACAAAGCATATGCTGACCCAGCTCAAATACTACATTTAAAGAAAGTAATCAAAAGAGACTTTCAATCCCCACAGCAACGCGTGGGCACCTAACTAGTAGATATAAATTTTGTAATCAGTACGAGGAAAGGATGATGTAAATACGTTTCTTATTTAATATATTGTTACAGGGCGTTTCTGCCCTTTAACCTTCAAAACAAAGAAAGAAAGCATGTCAAATACTGTACCTATTCATAGCATGTGCTACAGGACGCATTATCAGTTCATTTTGGGGTAACAAGTTTGTATGCAATAATCAGGGTTAGAAGGTAACGTATGCATATCAATTGCTTGTACCAGATTTAACATTTTAACATATCTAAAGGCATAATCTGTTTCAGAGCATGCTCCTTCCAAACATCAGTATAAACAGTCAAATTAAAAAAATGAGAAAGAGAGACAAAAAACAAAAAACAAATCAACCATGTAATACTCTAAATTTACCCCAATTAACAACTCAGTACCACCTTAAATCCTCTAAACCCTATCAAGAGCAAATACTATCCACAACACTAACATCTCATTGCCTCTCAATCTGAATTGTAACATGGCTAATATTAAAATCCCTTTTGATGTACCCAATCACCTGATCCAGTATTACGTCAGCATCTGCATCTGGTGCGATAGTGACGTGGCATGCCAGAAGCACCTTTCCCACAGTAATAGCCCATATGTGCAGCTCATGGACCGCAATCACTCCATCCATGGTGCACAAACCCTTCTCCAGTTGGGTTGCATCTATCTCTCTCGGCGTGCTCTCCATTAACACCTCTAGTATGTTCCTCAGCATTTTAATTGTGGTGAACAGCACTATGACTGAGAAGATCAAAGTACAAATCAGGTCAATTATCTTCCATTCTGGCTTATACCATATAATAGCCCCACCTATCATGACTCCTATACTCTGTATTGAGTCGCCTAGCACGTGCAAATATGCACTGTGCACATTAATGTTCCTTTTCGACTTCTTATTTCCATTCTTGATCAGCGGTTCCTTCACATCTTTGTCGTAACGGTGGTTATGGTGAAAGTATGTGGTAACGGTATTTGCATCATGGCCCTGGCCATGGTCATGATCGTGCTCGTGCTCGTGGCCATGTGTGTGCCCGTGCTCATGGCTGTGACCGTGCCCGTGCCCGTGCTCATGGCTGTGACTGTGACTATGCCCGTGCTCATGGCTGTGACTGTGCCCGTGACCATGACCATGGTCATGCCCAAGCAGCACGGCCATGACAATATTAACAATTAATCCAAATGCTGACACTGCAAACATCAAAAACCCCTTAACCTCCCCGTTATCATGAATCAACCGTACAATTGCCTCATAAACCAGAATCCCGGCCAACAACCAAATCATCTGTATTGACACCAGTGCCCCCAATATCTCGATCCTGAAAAATCCATACGACTGCCTAGGGGTTGCCTCCCAGCCTGCAGCCCAAAGAGAGAGCAGAGAGATCATGAAAGCAGCAACATCAGAGAGGAGGTGGGCCGCGTCGGTCAGGATGGCAAGACTGTTTGCCTTAATGCCACCAATGACCTCGACAGTCATGAACACGATGCAGAGAACAACAGCAATGACAAGCTTGCGCATTGAAGCCCAGCGCTCATGCGAGTCCTTGGTGTAGGAGAGGTCACATGTGCCACCTCGGCATGCTTTGCTGTCACCCGTTGGGCTGGGGTTAGTAATAGGAGGTCTGGTTGGGGGGTCCACATCAGGGTCGATGTCGATGTTTACTTCAATTACTTGGGAAGGGGAGGCTGATGCAGGAGAGTTGTGCCTTACCATCTGGAGAGAAAAAAAGCAGATTATTGAAATAAGATATCAAGAATTAATTAGGTAAGGACTAAGGAGTAGAAGTAATCATCGGTAACATTGGAATCATGTATAGAAATAAAAATAGAAAAGGCACTGTGTGTAAAAGAGAGAGAATAGACGTACTATTAAACCTGCATATCAAAGCACTAAAAGAAGTGTTTGCTAATGACAATGATCTTGGGGTTGAGCATGATTTGCACTGTTAGACATGCATTTTGATGCCATATTTAACAATTCCACAATAGGGTATAGACAAACTTTAGTGCTCCTGTGAAGAAAGATAGTCCAGTACTTGAATGAACTACCTTCTGAAATAAATAATGACTTCTCCAATTGCAAGTGGATCTGGTTTCCTTGTGTGTGTGGGGGGGGGGGGGGGGGGGGGGGGGGTGTGATTGTGTGATATGTGATTTCTATAATTCTATTTCTATATTCTAGACGAGCTGGTACAAGCATATACAGACAAGGGAAGTTACAAAGTGACTTTTGATGCTAGAGTGGGGTGTCAAAAAAATATGGTCGTGACATTGACTACTAAAATAAAGAGAGACAGGACCATCACAGGATATAGACATGAACCGCCTAGCTAGTTGACATAAAAAGAAACTTTAGTTGCATCATGAGTACAAGCAACCTAATCTGCCAAGCATTAGTGCTGGCCATTCTATAATTGTATGTACATCCTTAATTATCCTACCAAATACCATTTGGAATTAATCATTGTGACTTACCTTTTAATTATTCACACTTTCGATCTCCATAAAGAAAAAAACATGGGTAAAAGTGGAATCCTCTGATTGGAACTGATAAAGGAAAAGGTCGATATGAAGATTTGAGAAAAGTCGAGCAAATTTATAAATGGGGAATCAATGGGGGACACGTCGCATAATTATTAATTCCTGGTTACAGGTAACAGGTGTATGAGAATGACAGCACCAGCCACCTAATTTTAGCCTGGAATCGAGAAACCTCCAGTAATTAATTGTGACTTACCTTTTTGTTAACCTAGCTAGTAGTAAATTTAGCAAATAAATTGATGATAAATTCACAATAAGTTGAAAAAACAACGAGCAACACAAAATTAATTTCTCTCGTCTCCTCTCCTCTGAGTTTGTGTAATTGTGCGTGCCTAGTTCTTACTTCTTACTTGTTAGTAGAAGAACAAATATACATACAATACCACAGCAACAGACAAATAGAGGCCCAACCAGAAGGAACTAGATTTAGATTACAAACATATATGTGCGCAAATTATACATCACCCTTAATTAATAAGAGAAATGCCAGCCTAAACGGAAAAGAAAATCTCACTGCTCGCGAATTGAAGAAGACAGTACTCCAATATAATCAATAGGAAGAATGCATGCATGGCAGAGAAGAATTTGAACTATTATATATAGTATGTCCAGGAAATTAAGCATAATAAAAGTATTAAACTAAAGAAAAAGACTGAAACATACGAACCTAGCGAACAGAGAAGACTGGAGTCGAATCAATGGAGAAGGTCGAACCTCGTTGCGAAAAAGCGCGGAGAAGGGGACAGAACCAGAGAATTAATAGTCAATAGAGGGAGGGAGGCGTAGAAAAAAGTATAAAATTAACCAAACAAACAATTTGTTGGATTTGATGGACTGTTTTAGACTACTTGTCTTGTGTACAAATTTATACCAAGTCAGATATTAAGTAAATATCACACGTACAATTTGCCACATATTTACAAGAATTAACTTTTTTTTTT
>CAXKVW010000862.1:0-13488 GCA_964058825.1 Carex arenaria
GATCTCAGGCCTAACAAGGCCAATTAATAATTTACTAAGTAGACCTTGTGAAGTCGTCACTCGCCGGACACAAAAGTTTTGCTCTCGTAGTATTTCATTTCACTTGCTTCCTTCTTTTCATTCCGTTTCTGCACACAATTTCAATTTAGCCCTTTCAATTTAAATAGTTTCCAGAATTATATATTAATCTAACCAATAAGATCCTAGAATAAAAAAGAATCTAGAATTAAGGATTCTGATACCCCAGCTAGAATTGCACCAAATATGAAAACCCCAAAAAAGTCCAGTGCAAAAATAAAAGAAGGATGCAAGAAAAACAATTTGAAGCACAGGATATGCAAGATTATAACATCAGCAGATGGTTATTTTATATTAAATCATGACCATCAAAAGTATATTTATGATCATATTAATTCACCTGAAAGGCCTCGTGATTAGAAACTATCCTTTTAATAATAGTACTGGTGGTGATGTCTAGAGGGCTTTCGAGCTGCTGATATATTCCCAGAGCCATTGGCACTGCGTATGGGTTTGATTCCTCCTGAAAATAATCAAACCCGTTAGCACATTATTGATTAGTAATACTATCAGCTTGTCATTAGCAAATTAGGATCAATTTCATGAATCTTACATTGAGAAAATCCATATTCTCAGCAATGGTCCCATGAACAACCAACGAGATGTTGAACGTGGTAATCTGCAAGGCATTTGAAAGAATTTGAAATCAATAATTAAATCACTGCTTGTTTAACTGCACCCTACATGACAATACCATGTCTTTATCAAAAGCACAGGATACATGGCATTTTGACCTTTTGTAAGGGTAATTATGGAATTTGTCATTTGTTAATATTTTTGAAATAGAGAAAAGAATTGTTAAACTAATACCATGTCTTTAGAAACTTCCCAAGGAGCACCAATGATAACCTCATCCACATAACGACAAGCCAAAACACTCAAACTCCTCTCATGTAAATTCATTATTGGCCTGTGCGGGCCCCGAGTGGTACTATAATAAAAAATGCACAAAGAAAAATCTTTGATCAAGAAACATACATGAAAATTAAGTGCAACACCACTACATAACAGAAGCTAGAAAAAAAAAAAAGGCAAACTAGCAAAATTACCTGACTGTGTGGTCTGTGTGAATCCCCACGAGTAAAAAGTCACCAAGCTCTCTTGCGATCCTCAATATCTGATAAAACCCAAAATGGGGTAAAATGAAGATTCTATGAAACTCAAAAGTCATTTTGAAGGCTGTGTTTAGGCCAGCTACTTATCAAATTAGGAAAAGTAATTCAAAATAAAATAAAATTGAGAGTGTGAAGAATTGGACCTCAACATGACCAGCATGGAGTAGATCAAATGCACCGTCAATGTAAACTATCCTTGAATCTGGACCAGGACCCTGTTAAAAAAAATCAAGAACTAAGAGAAGAATCACTGCAAAGTATGTAAAACATGCATTACAGAAAAAGCATTTCAAACAAACACCAAATAATATTTACAAGTTTCCTTCTCATAGATTTCTATTTCACTTTTCTGTGATTAGTGCAACACCCTAGTCATATCCTGAATTTCGACATTATAACACCAAGGTTAATCCTCATAAACTGTTATAATAGATTATACAAATTTGTAACCACTAATACTGAATTAAAAAAGGTTCTTTAATTGTTCGCAACAGAAGGACTCACTGTAATATATACAAGTTATTTAAGGTTCGCTATTCAATCTGCTGTGGTCCAAACTGCTTATTAAGCTAAACTTTTTAAGGAAGAATATATGAGTTCTAACTAATATAAGGAGGGTTCAAAAGCCTCGTGTCTAACAAGCCTCATCATGCCTCACATCCTTTATCTCAATTTTCAAAGTTCAAATAGTCGATCCAAACTGCTAAACATGATCTTCATATTAAAATGTGCTTGCCAAATTTTATATTTTTGAAATTTTTTTACTATTTTTTAGATAAGTACAAAATCACTATTTTTTATGGTCTATAAACAGTGATTTTGTACCTACCTAAAAAAATAGTAAAAAATTTCCAAAATATGTAAACTTGGTCTCCAAGCACAGTTTAATATGGAAATTATGTTGAGTGATTTGAATCGACTATTTGAACTTTGAAACAGAGATAAATGATATGAGGCATGAAAGACATGAGGCATTTTAACTCCCCTCAACTAATATTTATCTAAAGATCAGTACTTTGGACCATGCATTGAATTACTGACATCATCTAACAAAATGAATCCTAATTTGTTGTAAGGGAAAGAAGCCTAAAATTAGGTGGATGATAATATTACCTTCCCATTCGAGAATTGAACAATACGTCGAGAAGTAGGCAAGAAATTCGAGATTTTAGTTAGTGTACCAGTGTTACTGTTATCTCCTTTCTGGCTGTTGCCATGGCTGAATTGCCTCTGAAGAGATGAGTGATTTTGTGCATCTCCAAGGGACCTCTCTCTCATACAAAGCAGCATTCTACCTAAATTTCAAAGCATGTTAATACAATTAATCTCAAACTAAATAAAAGATGTAAATTTGAATCCGGTATAATCCAAACCAACCTTCATTTAACATCTACTGTGAAAGTAACTGTGAGGTCAGTTGAAATTTTATCCACCTTACCAGCAGTGTTAAATTAAAACTCAATTACGTATGGATTGGCTAGATTGAGCATCATTTTACCTTCAGTTGTTAGATAAATAATCAGTTTTTTTTTTAAAAAAAAAAAAAATTGGGGAGTGCCCACCGGTTTCAATTGAAACAAATAGTTCATACAGACATACCATAGACAATATAAGACATACAACACAAAATATGAGAACAATGAAGGAGACGACTCAAGGCATACACAAAAGAAAACATAAAGCTAAGAGATATAGTTTAGATAAAGAATCAGTTAAGCCTCAACTAAGTTTGCACTTTACCCATTTCTTAATTGAATTTAGTTTCATCTTAACTTCAGCCTTTATTCATAATTAATTAATTAGCAAAACAAAAACCTAATTGCAATAAGATTTCATTTGACTCGTTTAAACTCTATTTGTCCTCAGTGGGCAATTGTACCAGTCAACTCAACCAAATGTAGCTTTTATTTACCATGAGTTCTGCAATAAAGTCATAAACTCATTGAAACTGAAACCTCATGTTATCCCCAACATTGCAATTAATTTTTATGGAGTTTTGATTTGATCCAATTTAGCATTAGCATCCTCAATTATGCAACTTAGGGATAAAAATATTGCAAATTCAAAAGTCAGGCTGTCACTGTTTGGTATACACAGGTACTTAGCATTGTGCTAATAAAAAAGAAAATCAAACAAGGACTAATCCATTCACACCGTGTATACTACCAGTTCATAATTTTATCAACAAAAAGAAATAATTCCACTCTATTACTATAACAATTTGAAATTCTTGATAATTTGTTACCAACTATATCTGTTGTTGAAACCCCCTCAGTACGCTTGATCTGCTTGTACCGGCCGGCTTTCTTGGCAAGAGCATATGCATCAGTACCGTCAGGCAGAATGCAAGGATCGTCACCATGTATTATATAGTCAATGTCATATTCATTAAATAATTTGTACATGAACTCTTCAGTTATTGCATAAGGCGCATCAGGTATGACCTCATCCACCCATTTCACTGCCCCTACCATTATCATCCTATTAAAAACAACAACCAAGCCTTTAGTCCTATTATCATCCTATTAACAAAAAAAAATAAAGATGGACAAATGATACAAATTAAATAATGGTCCACCTGCCAAAAATTACATGTTCGCTATTTCAACTTGTTTGCACAACACATGCACAGTTTTTGGAACTTACCCAGACAGCCATTATCCCCACACTCACAAGGACTCAACTCACTGTCAAGGCTATGTTTGGTAAGAATGTTCTTTTATTTCTAGGCTATGTTTGGTAAGAGAATAAGCAGTGGGACTAAAGGGATTTCTAGTATGCCACCTCTCATGAGGAGGAAGAGTTGTACTCTTATTCACAAATCAAACATAGCACTGGGAAAACTTCACATCTTACATTATAACATGCCTCAACTCATCATCTATTGCATTCAAGTTTCATTAACTAAGTGACTAAGATGAAATATAGAGAAGTGATAGATATCATAAGATTCCAAAAAGTGAATTTTAATTTTAAAGAGAAAATCAGTATTATTCACCCCAATTAACATTTCAATAGTTTCAACTTCTGTTAGGAATACAGTACGCTTCGATTCGATGGGACCAGAATTTTGCAAATTTCACAAATCATGTTCTTTTTATTTAGAAGAATAACAACAGCTGTGAAAGTTTATTTTTTCTTGATTTATTCATTTAGATACTTCATTTGAAAAGATCCCTTTGAATTATCCTTCAATTGATTTTTTTTCTATAGAATAGAGAACTGATAAAGATACAATCAGCATACATACAGTATAATAATAGGTACCAGCCAAAGATTGCATATTGGTAGTACAAAGTGGTATGGAGCCCGACTGTAACTTGATCCGTTCAGTACGATACAAAGTTTTCATCAGTTCGTAAACCTTGGTTGAGCTTTCAATGAAGCATGATGCAGGTACAAAACCAATATGAATGATCAAGTAGGCACAATATGTTGGTACAGAAACGTACAATCCAGCTAGACAAATAAATCTTAAACAGGATGGCTAAGTTCCTAACCTTAGTAGATATGAGAATCTATAGATCAAAAAACAAAATAAACAATTAAAATCTAATTACAGAAAGCAGACACCTTGCATAAGCTGGTAGGCAACTGGTACAGCCAAATGACCATTTATCCATCCAATCAAGCCAAATTATGAACAAATACATCTAATGCTCAAATGAAAAACTCGCCTTTCATGGAGCGGAGTGACAGGTGGGCCCTTGTTGAGAGTGATCTCGTCGTCGCTAACGACACCAACCACAAGCACATCTCCAAGCGCTCGCGCTTGCCTGAGCGCGTTACAGTGGCCGTAGTGCATCATGTCAAAGCATCCATCCATGTAAACCCTAACAGGCTTTCGCTTCACCCTCTTCCTCTTCGCCAGAAATTGAGGAAGAGAGGCGCCGCCGTAAACTTGCGCCGCGAGGACAGCTGATGCGCCGAGGAGTATGATCCCTCCGACGATGTACGCTGTCGTGAGCTTGGTGGCGCCTTCCATGGATGCGATCTGAGCTCTCTTTCTCTCTCTCTCTCACCGCTGTTTTCGCTTAGGTTATTATGCAATTAAGACATAATTACATGGAGGGAGAGAGAGACACTGGAGAGATCAGTGGAGGAGAGCGTTTTTCAATTTTTTTTTTTCTTTTTATTTATGGTGGTTGATTCTGATTGTCTGTAGTATTCTGGACACAAAGATTTTCCCGGACGGTTGAGACTTTGAGAGAAAAAGATTTTCCAGGATCTAGTGTGGCTGTGTCCTGTGGTCTCTGTGTTCAACGTAGTCGATACTTTTCTGTTAGATATTTTTTTTGTTAATGAAGGTTGAGGTCAAGTGATCTAATTATTTAATAGGAAACATATTTTCTTGAATACATTAAGGTGTAATGAGTTCTCAGGTGAGTCAAAGTAATTTTAGTGTTTGTTTGAATTATAGAGAGTTTGTTTTAAGATTCATTTTAGAATAAAAAAGACGATACATATCTTGTTCTACACAGTAGGATACTATATTGGATCTGAATTCCTATTTAATATTCACTGAGATTTTCTTCATTTGAACTTTAAACATGTAACGGTGAAATCTCTTAGGGCCTGTTCGGCAACATGGAAATTTTGTGGGAATAGAAATTTGTAATAAGGGAATGGGAATTTCAATTTGTCAAAACCTAAGTTATTTAACCCATGGGAAATTTTAGAATAAAGGTGTTCGGCAAATGGATGGGTAATTTGTTAGGATGTTGATTTGTTTTTCTTTTTATAAAAGATGTAATACTACAATTAAACTATATTAAATATATTAATACTAATCAGTCGAACATATAATTTATATTGTATATATAAAATTATAAATTATAGCTTTCATATTATTAAATTTTAGCTCTTGTATTATTAAATTTTTGCTTTTGTCTTATTTTAATTGACTCGAGCAAGCTTGATTAGAAATAACTCGATTTATAATTAGGTTATTTAAGCTGAATTTTAGTCTTTGTTTAATATAATACAAGAAGCAAGTTATTCACAGTATAAGGAGTAATTAATTTAAAAAATAATTAATTCTAGAGGACTTTAGAATTCTATTTTAAAGTTTTTTTTTTAATTTTATACAAAAAGTAATTATTTTACATTACCATGAAACTTAGAACTAATTGATATTAAAAGCTCCTTGATGGAAGTAATTGAAGCAGCGAAGGTTGGGAAAAAAAACAGAGCTCAGACTTGATTTTTTCTTCTTCTTGAAAACTAACTACTGGATGGGAAATAAACCTTCTTTGGGAACTTATATAGGAACAAAAACCATGCTACCGAACGGCAATTAGGAAAAATAGCTACAATTTGTTTTTTGCCTAAGAAAACCCATGGGTAATGGGACTACCGAACAGGCCCTTATATAGAAGACATTGATTAGATTTTATATAACTGAGTTTTTTTTTCACTATTAGATTAAATCTAGTACTATCGAGACTCACAGTCAAGGACTTTGACATGAATGAATGATACAATTGTGTTATAGTGCTCAAATATCTACCAATAATTAGTAGTGTTGTATATTTAATATCGCATTTACAAGAATGAGAAAAAAGTAGTTGAGAGATTTAAATTAATTAAATATAACAAGTAAAAATTAAACCTAATGTTTAACTTTTAAAATAGATCTTGAAATTCATTAAACATATGATATATTTGTGGCATTTTATATTAATAGTTAAGTGCTTAATATTTAAATTTGATTTAGCTAATATCCATATCTTCTTCCTTTTTTCAAAATCAAAGTGTTGTTAATCTGATAATTATTATACTTATTTTCTAAATTGTGAGCTTTAAAATGGACGACATGTTTCCCATCTCATAATGAATTACTATTATGGTTCTTAACTTCTATTTTGCATTTTTATACTGATGGTTTTCCTACTCAGGAAAATACATGCAAGAGTAGAACTTCCAAAAAAAAAAATACTACTATATTATCTTATTTGTGCGTTGTAATTTATCATCACCATAATCTTCACATCATAACTCATTTCAAATTCATCAAAATATTATATTGATCTGTGCACCATATACAAAATACAAAAAACTATCAAAACAAGTACGTAGTAAACGCCAAATTTTACAGTTTATTGAAATCTAAAATCATGCAAAATCCTAGCAGGTAAAACATGGCCAGGTTGAAATCATAATCACCTACAAGCTTTAGTGCCACAATTAATCAGCATTAGTGCATCAATTCATGGGCAGCCAATGGAATCAGCATCTTACTACTTTCTCAGAGCATCTTACAACTTTTAGGTGAGTTCTCAAGTAATTTGTAAAATAATCTTCTGGTACCAAATTGAATTACATATAATTACCAGTGGAAGAAGACCCCTGTCTTTTCTGTATAAAATATAAAATACCCATTTTGGATAGTGGTATTTTTCTCCTCAATAATTAGGTGTTAGGTATATGCTAGTGGATCAGTTTCAAATTTCTCTTTTATTTTCATTTTCTCTGTTTTTTTGTTGGTAAAATCCAATTTAATGAATATAAGGTTTTTGCTCTTTCCAGAACTTTGCCACCTCATAAGCATTTATTCTTCTAGGTAGAATAAATTTTTTTTTGAGAAACAATAAGGGTCTCGCCCTCATTTAGATTAACCATGATCGGTTACATAAGTGTCAGGTTTCCGGGATTGGAAACCTTGTGCTATGTAAGGGGAAAAAAGGAAAAAATAAAAGGAAGAAGAATATCCCTAAATATATGGTCTAAGTGGGGAAAAGGGAGTAAATAGTAAAGGAAAAATAAAACAGTATGTTAATCTCTAGCCCTATTACAGTTCATTTATCTATCTATTGTCTCTGCATCTTCTACCATCGGTTCTTGCCACTTGTGACACTTTCCACTGTTGCATTATGTCCTCTACCAGTTGGTCCTCTGATTTTGTTTTCTCACTGAAAATCCGATTGCATCTCTCCCGCCATATCATGAAGTTTGATATTAGGATTATTTCTCTTGTTGCCCTTGGTAGTGTTGCATCTGTCATGGCTTCAATAAAATTCCAGTTTCCATCCCTTTGATTTATCTCCATGCGTTGCAGTGCGCCTCTGGTAATTGCTATTCCCCTTGGACATTCATTGAAGAGGTGTGTTGATGATTCTCCATTGTCTCTACACATGTAGCACATGCCCACCAAAATGAATCCCTTTGCTTGTAGGTTGTTGGCTGTCAAGATTTTATTGTGGTGCAGTAGCCATGCAAAAATTTTGAAGCGAGGAGGCACCCGGAGTTTCCATATTGTGCTCACCTTTGAACCGATCCTAGGGTGGTCGATTAGGCGGAAATAGGCTGTTTTGACTGAAAAATTACCTTGATTATTCACTTTCCAAGTTATTTCGTCCTCTGTTTCCTGAGTTGAGGCGATTTGCTGACATAGGAGACGTCTCAGTGACAACAGCTTAGTTAATTGTTGCCTTCCTTCGTCTGATGAGATCGGTTTGAATAGTGACAACAGGTTCCCTGTATTTAGTGCCTCTCTGACTGTGCAATCCTGGTTTAATGCGAATGAGAACAATTCGGGGAGCTTGTGTCTAATAATTCCATGTCCCCAATCTTCTTTCCAAAATTTGATTGATACCCCCTGTACCGGTACTCTCAGAAATGTGCTTTCACTTAAAGCTTGTGCCTCTTTCAGGTGCCTTGAGAAGAATACTGATTCGTATAGGGCCATTGGTCCCTGTGGACAGTATATTGCTGAGAATAGGGTTTTCCAGATTTTGTTTTTTGGTTTATGCCAGTGCCACAGCCATTTCGTGAGAAGGGCTGTATTAAAAAATCTGAGATTGATGATTCCTAAACCGCCCAATTTCCTGGGTCTGCAAATCATGTCCCAATTTGCGAGATGAATCTTTCTTTGATCCTGTTTTGCCCCGTGCCACAAAAAGTTTCGTCTAATGCGGTCTATTTCCTCAATAACCCATTGTGGTAGATGAAAGACTGACATAAAATAAACTGGTATGGCTGATAGAATCGAATTAATCAAAACTATTCGTCCTGCTAAAGAAAGGAATTTTGCTTCCCAACCTGATAGGCGTTGCTCGATCTTCTGAATTAATGCTTTGTAGGTTGCCCGCGGTACCGCTGCCTCTGTGAGCGGGAGGCCGAGGTATTTCAGAGGCCAGGTTCCTTTTTTGCATCCCAGTGTTGCAATTTGTGCTTCTAAGTTTCTTTCTTGCACCTGCACCCCTACCAGTTCCGACTTGTCCATATTTACCTTTAAGCCCGTCATTGTCTGAAAAGTTTTTAAAATCAAGTTGAGTACCTGAATCTGTTGCATTTCGGGTTTTATGAAAAATAGAGCATCATCGGCATATAACAGGCATGATTCCATGTTGTTGATTGGCATTCTAAGAGCTCCTGTGTGGCTTAGTCTTTGCATCCATCTTGGGAGAAAATCCATGGCAATGATGAAGAGTAGCGGTGAAAGCGGGTCCCCTTGCCTCACTCCTCGTTTTAATTGAATTTTCTTTCCTATGAGACCGTTTATGATTATTTGTGAGCAACCTGGGAGGGCTAGGTTTTCTATCCAGAGTATCCATTGTGAGGGGAACCCCAAAGCTTCCATTACCTTTAATAGGAATTTCCAATTGATTGTATCAAAGGCTTTGTGTATGTCTGCTTTGAAAATGGCGAGCGGCAATTTGGTTTTTCGTGCAAATTGTAGAATCTCTCTTGCATATATGAATCCTTCTGAAATTTGTCGTCCCTTGACAAAGCCTGTCTGTGATGGATGTATTACATTGTCTATCTGTTCTTGAAGCCTATTAGCCAAAATTTTGGATAATAGCTTCTGACAACCATGTATGAGGCTTATTGGACGATAATCTGTTGGTTTGTTGGGGTTGTCTTTCTTTGGTAGTAGGATTATGTATGAAGAGTTTAGGGGTTCTAGGGTTTGGTTTGTGGTGGTGATCAATGTGAAAACTGCCAACAGATCTGGAATGAGCAAATCAGCAAAAGTTTTGTAGAATTCGCCTGTCAGGCCCTCAGGACCCGGAGACTTGTTGTTCGGCCATTCCTGGATGACCCTTGCTATTTCCTCATGGGTGATGGGATTTTCCAAGCTTGCTAGGTTATGTTGGTTCGGGTATAGTTGTTGCCAGTCAATGTTCTGGAATCCCTCCTCTTCTTTCCCCATTAAGTTTATGTAGAAGTCACGAAATATCTGAGCTTTGCTTTTTTGATCCTTGTACATTCTTCCATTATGCTCTACTGCACCCACTGTGTTTTGCCTCTGTGTGGATGTAGCGTAAGCATGAAAATAGGAAGTGTTGTTATCTCCTTCAATTTCCCATTTGGTTTTAGCTCTTTGTTTCCATAGTTCCTCTTCATACACTGCTAGTATAGTGTATCTCCTTTTGACTTGTGCCTTGATCCTTCTTTCTAACTGTGTTGATGGTCTTTGTTCTTCGACTTTGTCTATCCAGCCTATGAAATCTCTACACACAGCGATTTGTTGTTTGATGTTCCCAATTCGATTGCTGGTCCACTTTGTAATCTCCCATTGTAGTGTTACTAACTTGCTGTGTAGTTGCGTTGGGGTCACAGCTGGTGGTAGGTTGAGCCATTGTTGTTGCATGAAACTAATGAATTCCGCAGATTTCAGCCAAAGATTTTCAAATCTGAAAATCTTGGATTTTTTGTAGGATGTGGTTGCTGTATATAGGACTGGGCAGTGATCTGAGTTTGTGTTTGGTAGCACTTCTTGTTTGGAGTTAGAAAAAAGGGCACTCCATTCTGTTGATTGAAGAAATCTGTTGAGCTTGGCCATGGTCGGTGAGAAACGAGTGTTTGACCATGTGAACCTTCTCCCCAACATTCTCATGTCTATGAGACCCAAATCTGAAATTATTCTTCCAAACGCTTGAGGCCACCTCCCATTTGTTGAATTTGTGTTTCTTTCGTTAGTTTGTAAAATTGTGTTGAAGTCCCCACAAACTAACCAAGGTGTGCCATCAGTAGGACATGTATCCTGTAACTCTTGAAAAAATTGGTTCCTTGTGTCTGATCTTGACGGTCCATACACGGCTGTTAACTTAATCACTGTTTCCAAAAAAGTGTCCCTTAAATTTACTGACAAACAAAAGTCTTGAGTTTCAGTGGAGATCAATGTGTATCTCTTCTTTTGCCAGGCTACAAGAATGCCTCCTCTTGAGCCTTGTGAGTTCATTGCTTGGTATCCATCTAACCTTCTACCACATATTTCTTTTCTCACAGAATCATCCATTTGTCTCAGTTTTGTTTCTTGAAGGCAAATGATGTTCGGTTTTTCTGTGAAGAAGGTTTGCCTAATCGCTAATCTTTTTTCTCTTTCATTGAGGCCTCTTACATTCCATGTGATTATTTTTATCTTTGTTTTGTAATTCATTGGAAACTGATTTTGACACCATTGTAAATAGAAAAACTAATAATCTTGAAGGATGAGGTCTTACAACATTGCCTTGTTACAACTACAGCCTTGTTCGGCTTCCAAAAGAGAAAAACGGAAAAAATTACAAACCCATACCATCTATCCCCAAAAAAGCACCTACTGTTGCTTTCTAACCTGCTATTTCCTGGATACCCTTGGAATTTCAATTCCATTCTCTTGAAGAGAGAATCCACCAATCTAACAGAACAAATTAAGAATTGGTAAGGTCTTTCTAACATTAAAAGCCAAAATTGCCTCATCCCCCTATCCCTAATGCTAAGTTACTTACTCCACAGCTATTGCCGCCTTGGCAATTTCTCCCATTGGCCCGGTCAATGCGATGCCAGCTTGAGCCATTATCGCCTCTGCCTGGTTGTCTGACAGTGGTTCGAAAGACTTGAGGTAGTCCAGCTTGATTGGTGATATGTTGCGCTTGCGAGTTTGCCTTTTCTTGTGGAAGGAAACGGTGTATGGCTTGGAGACTCGGCGGGCTCTTTCTTCTGGGCAGAGGTACGGCCCCTTGTTCTTTGAGGAGAGACGCGCGCTGTGCCTGACAGGACCCCTTGTGTAGCGTGGTGGACCCGAGAAACCAGGTGGGGATCCATTGAGAGAGTCTCCATTACCTTCTGTACCTTCTGTGAGGATTGGTGAGCTTTCATGGCGAGTTGGAGAGGGTACTGCATTTCTTTCCTTTTCTACAATTTCTGAATTTATGCTTAGATCTGCTAAGGAGAGAAGTAAGTCCTGTGGAGCAAAAGAGGCTTTGTTTCCTTCTGCTGTTGTTGCTGGGCCTAGGTATATGACAGGGCCCGCTATCATTAGGACTTCGGCCTGTTGGCCTGTTTCTGAATTAGCTCCTTCTAATTCTTTTCCATGTGACACCAGAGGGCCCGTGATTCCCTCTCTGTCTATGAGCGCTGCAGCAAGTACTGGAGAATTGAATGTTTGTCCTTTCCAGAGTAAATCAAAGGAGAACTTTTGTTGCCAGTCAGAGAGAAATGGCTCTTTTGTCTTTATAAATAAACTGCACACTGCTCCAGGTATGTCAGCTATTATAACTACTCTAAACTGTTCTCCTAGGTTACTTGTCACATTTAATTCTCCGTACATACCTGCATCAGCATGCTCCATTTGAAAGCTTGTAACGGTTAGAATGGGCTCTCCAGTAGTGTTGCTCTGTACCATTGGTGATTTGACCTCTCCATTTTTTTGCCTCAATGGTGTCTCCATTTGAGCAAGCTTTCTGACATCTTCTTCCCCAAGGCCATTCCGCCTCTGGTGATAATTGCTGGGGCCCGAGCGGTCTCTTGCTGTTGCTGGTCGGGTTCTTGGGTAAGGGGCTGCATTTTGACGAGCAGTTGCCGTCCTGGTTTCTCCCATTTGAGAGCCTTGGGTTGATCTGTCCCCTCTATTGTTTTCACGCCTTGGTTGTATTGGACTGGGATCAGATGTGTAAATCCAACCATCGAGCACTACCTCTACCGGTGCATGGTAATCACCTGCTCTTGCTGTTAAATTGCGTGGTACCCGTTTTGGGTTGTGGCAATCTACCAGTATGTGAATGTACTCATAATTCTCAGTTTCATGAACCGGCGACATTTTTTTAAGTTCCCCAAAGCCGGAAACAATGTCAGCCGTGTCATGTATGTTCCAGTTCTGGTAGGGGACCCCATACAGTTTAATTCTAGCCAGATTAGATTCAGGATCGTAAAGCATACCTGCTTCTTTGGACCATTGAGTCATTTGGACCTCAATACCTGGGCCGAGTTGGAAGACACATACCTCTGTGGCTTCTTTCATCATATCATAAGTTGGGAAGATTGCAAGATAGTCTCCTACTGATGAGTGAGCTTTACGAACCTTAAAATC
>CAXKVW010000863.1:0-145904 GCA_964058825.1 Carex arenaria
TCCAAGGTGAGTTTATTCCCATCTTATGCGGTTACTCAAATTTTGAGTTATTACATAGAAACTTAGGATGATGGTAATTAGAACTTAGGAGCAGAACTAGATTTTCAAACTATAAAAGTCAAACACACAATCAAATTAATTATACATATTTTTTCAATAGAGAATTAGAGTTAATTTTACAATATCATTACATTTTACTCTAAATTATACGTGAATTAATCGGATTGATGAAACATATATATTTCTATTCAGGACGGATTTAAGTTATATGAATGGATCAATTACACCTATTCTTTTTATTTTATTTTTTATATTTATGTGTAATTTTATGAATAATTTAGAGTAAAATGTTATGAGTATTGTAAATTGATCTCCATTATCTGCATGCAAATTATATATTATTGACTTCCAATATGTGTTTTGACCTTTATAGTTTGAAAGTCTGGCTTCGCTTCTGTTTATACCTACAATATATTGACATAATGATTTAGAAGAAAGTTAATATGATTTAATAACATACTTTACATATGTTGCTGTTTTTTTTCTTCAACCATATATCTTTGCAAAGTATTATTCTATATAATTAATTTTATTTCACAAATTTTAAATTTAGAAAATGAGAATCATGGCTCAAGGAATAATCTCCTATAACAACCCTCTATATTTATAAAGAATAATTATTAAGCTGAAGCTGCTATTTTTTTTTTCATCCTGTTATAAAATGCTTAGACTAGCTTATAATTATAAAAAAAATGATT
The DNA here is from genome assembly GCA_964058825.1 of Carex arenaria. Classification (NCBI taxonomy): domain Eukaryota; kingdom Viridiplantae; phylum Streptophyta; class Magnoliopsida; order Poales; family Cyperaceae; genus Carex; species Carex arenaria. The sequence continues at coordinate 759 of CAXKVW010000863.1, forward strand.
ACAAAATAACTTTATAAATGAGCTGAAGCATAGTCAAACTTCGACTCTTAGTATATCTTATTTTTTTTAAGAGGAGGATTCGAATGCCTTTATTTTTTTTGTCTTCATCATGCTTTTAATTTTTAATTATTTAAAATTTAAAATTAAATATTAAAATAAAATATTTAGATTTGATCTATAATATTTTCTCTATGTACATACAAAATATGATGACATTCTGATTTTGTTTTGTTCGGTATCAAGAGTTTGTAAAAATACACTGTTGTGGATAAATTTTGAAAGTTGATTTTTTAATTTATTTCTGCTTGTTAAAACAAACCGAAAAGTGATAATTTTTTTTTAAAGTTCATGTAAAGAAAATAATATATATCACATCTAACTGTTTTATTTTAATACATATGTTTTAAAAAAATTGTTATTAGAAAATAAAAAAAAATAGAGGCATAACGCACACACAAAAATTTGATATTTGAATCCTCCTCACTTTGAAATAAGACAATAAATGAAATTTTCTTTTTAACTTCCGATTGTCATAATTTTCACAATCCTGATGAAAAGAATATAGTTTTCCTCCAAAATACAAAGTTCATCTGAGCAGGTGGAAATTTATTTATACAATGGTTTGGCGCATAGTGACAAGATTCGCGAATAATTTCCGAATTATTCGCAAATTATTCGGATTTTTGGTGATGCCGGACCGAACGCCGAATTATTCAGTTGATCGAACTTTGACCGAATAATTCCCGAATAATTCGTGAAGTTTACGAATTATTCCTGAATTTTTTCCAGAATTTTGTTTTTTGGTTATTTTTTTTGTTTTTGCTCCCTTACATAACTGAGATCTCTGATCCGAATAATAGCGAATTATTCCCAAATTATACCCGAATTATTCCCGAATCACGAATTTTTGACCTCGTCGAACCGAACCCGAATAATTGATTTGTCAGTATGCAGTGGCGGAGCCAGCATATCACAGGGGTAGGCAGTTGCCTACCCCCTGGATTTGAAAATTTTAATAGGACCCTGTATAAATTGTTGCCTTTGCCTACCTCTAAATTGAAATTTGCCTACCCCTGTACTCTTGACAGTCCAATTTCTAGCTCATTCTTCTTCAGTTATTTATTTTTTAGATTGATTCTTCTCTCTCCATGTCATGTTCTTTTTTCTGCCTACTCCTGACAAAAATCCTGGCTACGCCACTGTAGTGTTCTAATTTTGCCCCCGCGGGCGCGCCCTGCCCATGCCCGTGCCCGTCCTGCCCGCGCCAACGCCGCGGGCACGCGGGCGCGGGCGTTAAACGGGCCGGGCACGATTTTTTGGAACCCCGCCCGTGATTGCCCGGCCCTCCGTGCCCGTTGCCCGTTGCCCTTGCCCGCGCCGCCCGTTGCCCTTGCCCGCGCGCCCGCACGCCCGCGCCCGTGCCCGCACCCGCGCCCGTGCCCGCACCCACGCCCACGCCCATGCCCGCGCCCGTGCCCGCACCCGCGCCCACGCCCGCGCCCGCGCCCGCGCCCGTGCCCTTTTTTTTTTCTGAAAATTCAAATTTTTTGAATTTGAATTCCCCCCGCCCCCCCCCCCTCCTTCTCCCCCCAACCGGACCCCCACTGCCCCACCTCTCAATTTATTTATTTATTTTTTTTTGAAATTCATATTTTAATCCCTCCAAAAAAAATTCTATAAATATACACCCATTCCTCTCAATATTTTCACATCTCTCTCAATATTTTCATCTCTCATTCTCTCAATCTCAATCTCAATATTTTTATTATTCTCCAATTTTAATTTTATTGTTAAAAAAAATATAGTTGTTTAACAAATACGCAAACGCAAACACGGAAACGGAATTACGAAGTTATTCTCGAAGATTTTCCCGCGAAATTAAAAAGGTAACATTAATTTTTGTTAGATTACATTTTGTTAGATTAAATTTTGCTAGATTAAATTTTGTTAGATTGAAATATTGAATGTTAGATTTATTTTTGTAGAGTAATTTAAAAATTAAATTTGATGTTAGATTTTTTTTTGTAGATAAATTTAGAATTTAAATTGAATGTTAGATTTATTGAATGTTAAGTAATTAGATTTGTTAAATTTGTTAAGTAGTTATATTTGAGGTTAGATTTATTTTTTGGAAATGTAAAGTAATTAGATTTATTTTAGAATATGTTAGATTTTATTTTGAAATTCGGATTTATTTTTAATAGGTTAAAAAAATAGGTTAGATTTATTTTTTGGAAATGTGAAGTAGTTAGATTTATTTTAGAATATGTTAGATTTTATTTTGAAATTCGGATTTATTTTTAATAGGTTAAAAAAATAGGTTAGATTTGTTTTTTTGGAAATGTGAAGTAATTAGATTTATTTTAGAATATGTTAGATTTTATTTTGAAATTCGGATTTATTTTTAATAGGTTCAAAAAAATAGGTTAGATTTATTTTTTAAAATTCCGTTTGCGTGTTTGCGTTTGCGTTTGCGTATTTGTTTTTAATAGGTTAATAAAAAGGTTTAGATTTATTTTTTTGAATATGTGAAGTAATTAAATTTGTTTTGAATAGGTTAGATTTTTTTTTTAATTTCAGATTTATTTTTAATAGGTTAATAAAAGGGTTTAGATTTATTTTTTTGAATATATGAAGTAATTAGATTTGTTTTGAATATGTTAGATTTTATTTTTAAAAATTCGGATTTATTTTTAATAGGTTAATAGAAGGGTTTAGATTTATTTTTTTGAATATGTGAAGTAATTAGATTTGTTTTGAATAGGTTAGATTTTTTTTTTTAATTTCGGATTTATTTTTAATAGGTTAATAAAAGATGTTAGATTTATTTTTTTGAATATGTGAAGATGTTAGACCCTCCGCGCACTCCCCCTAGAGCACCGCTCAATGATCATCCCGAGCGAATCTGTCGCTTGTGCGTCAAGCCAGGCTTAAAGAAGTACATGATACAGTGTAGCCGCTGCAGGTACCACTTTCATCTTGAATGTATGGATACCGAACCTAGAGCCGAAGGCCAGCCCCCGGCGTGAACCCTTTGGAAGTGCCCGATCCACGATGGTCACCTCGAGCTAGTACACAGTGTAACGATCTGCGACCCATCCCTCCGCCGCTAGTACACAGTTACCTTGTTTTATTTCATAAGTATTATTAATGTTAAAATCAATATATATTTTTTTCAATTTGCTTTGCACAATATCAACAATTTTTCAATTTAATTTTATTCCTTAAAATTGGAAGCCGCCATCAACATAAAAAAAATTAATAACAGAGATAGAATGACCATTTTTATGAAATATCAATGACACTCAAATTGGAATATTGCCGAAATTTTTATTAACAACATTAATATCAATCAAAAAAGTTTAATATGGAGATCATATTTAAAAAGTTTATAAAATTTGGTCTCCAAGAACACTTTAATATGGAGATCATATTGAGCAGTTCAGATCGAATGTTTAAATATTTAAAACGAAGATTAAGATAAAGGATGTGATGTTTGAATCCTACTTGAGTATACCATTTGAACATAAAAAAAGTTTGATTTAAATTACTAGCACATCACATGATATGTTGTCATTAGTATCTTAGAATAATTCTATTTTATTGATGAAAGGCATGATAATATTTCTTTTACTGAATTCTTGGAAAATCATATTTAATAAAAGCAGTTCTAATATGGTGTTTTTTTTTTTTTTTTAATAAAGTTGAGATCAAACCATTCAAATATTTTTAATATCCACTAGAGATCTCCAATTAAGTTTTGAACCTTCGACTTTAATATGGAGTTTTATAAAACTTCTTATATTTTCTTATTTTAAACTAATTGTTTTGAATATGTTAGATTTTTTTAAAGTAATTGAATATGTTAGATTTTTTTAAAGTAATTAGATTTGAATTTTTAAAGTAATTGATTTAACATATTCAAATTATTTTTTTTTCGGTTTTTTTTCTGTTTTTTTTTTCGGTTTTTTTTTCTGTTTTTTTTTCAGTTTTTTTTTCGGTTTTTTTTCTTTGAAAACCAATAAATTATAAATTCAAATTCATGCTAATTTAAATTCATTTCACATATTATTTTTAAAGTAATTGATTTAAGAAATTTTTAATTTATATTTTATTATAAAAAAAAACAGAAAAAAAAACAGAAAAAAAAAACAGAAAATTTTTTTTTTTTTTTTTGCCCGGCCCTGCCCGCGGTGCCCGCGGTGTCCGGCCCGTCCTGCCCGCGCGCCCGCGGTGGGCACGGGCATTAAACGGGCATGGCAGATTTTTTGAAAAAAATGCCCGTGGTGCCCGCGCCCGTGTGCCCGTGTGCCCGCGACGCCCGTGCCCGCATCCGCCCGTGCCCGCGCCTGCCCGTGCCCTGCCCTGCCCGGCCCTGCCCGTTTGTAATACACTACGCCACTGTCAGTATGGTCTGGCGTTGCTACATTTTTGCATGCAACACTTCAATGTGTTAACGAACTGCCACGGCAAAATAAATACATGATGACTAGATCATTAAATACTCAATTTAAATTTAAAAAAAAAACACACATTTAAATTTTTTGCAACGTATCTGACAAGGAAGAAAAGATTCGCCGAATTGCGCTTTTTATCCAAAAATTGACCTTCCGAGTCTCTGACTACTAAAACTTAGGAGATTTTCCTGCATCTCCACTTGCAGGAAATCCAGCGCACCCGTCCATCGAGTCCATTCCACTGAGGTAACATAATATTTCTATTAAGATATGGACCGTTCGATCAGAATCCGGGCCAATCCGGCCGAGGTGGAATGAATTCTCTGATTTAAAATTCGCGCCAAAGCAGATCTGACGGTTTCGATCTAAACTCAAAATTTCTGTTACCTCAGGTGATATGAATTCCCAGCTTCACCTCCTACAAACAAAACAGGATAGCAGATTAAAAAAAGAGAAAAAGGGGAGATCATAATAATAAAAGAAAAAAAAAACAAAGAACTGTGAGAAGAGAAAGCACACAATTACAATCCCTCTCCGCGATCTTCTCTCTCTAGGGTTTCAACCTCTATTTTTTCTGTATGGATGCCGGAGGTGGACTGCCTGATGCGGAGATGGCGGAGGCGGGGGCGCTTCCAGCTCAGCCACCGCAGCAACCTGCTGCGGTGGTGCCGGGAATAGAGAGCAACATTCAGGCGACACTCAGCCATGGCGGGAAATTCATTCAATACAACATCTTTGGCAACATTTTTGAGGTTTCCGCCAAATATCGACCTCCTATTCTCCCCATCGGGAAAGGCGCTTATGGAATTGTCTGGTACTATATATCTCTTCTCCGCCCTTTTTTCCCCTCTGAATATTTTGGATCAGTGGTCGTTTGATCTTTTTGTTTTTTTAATTAGATTAGTTATTCTCGGGGAAGGGGATATATTTTGTTGGTTTGATTCCATTTTGGCGTAATTATCGTATTTTATATGTTATCCCTCATTAGATCCTTTGTGATTTCTTTTTTCTCTGCAACAAATTTAGGTTTCTTTTGGTTATTGTTAATTCCAAAATATGTTAGAGGAGCTTTGACCAGGTTTGATTCAGTTCATCTCCAGAGGGGAAATGGATCTACTGTTTCCTTAAAAGCTAGAGACAAAGTTAGTGATCTCAGCTAGTACGCTGTATCTTCATCTTTAATTAAGATTTGACTAAGATAGTCTGTTTATAAAATTTGTACTTTCTACTACTTTTCTCCTACAAATTATAACCTCTTTATGATGGTCTGGTGACTGGTATCTGTTGCTGTGGTTCTTGACTTCTTGCTAAGGTTAAAAATGGAAATGTTGTTACTGAAATCTCAAAGTTTAGTTCTTTAGCCATTCTACTCCACATTTAATATTGTTTCTATACCATCTGTATCTTAAAGTGCATTTAATAATGTAAATAACAACTTCATATTGCTTATGATTCTCTGTTATTTTTTAACATGCTATAGACTATTATAAATCTGTGAGATACATTTTTTTTTTCTCTGTATGTTTGACTCATTCTTGACTTTCAACTTAGGCTAGAACTATGCATTTACTTGTTATTTTAAGGTCACATCAGACTGACCCTTTAACTGCGGCATTAATTTTAAGTATGTTAATTTATTCTTTGTTTGAGGTTAAACTAGAGTAGTGTTTATTTGACTGCTTCTTATAATGACCTCATCTCTGGAATTCAATTATACCTTTTGCTATCATAATTACAAACCATTCCTTTCAGGTGATAGATCATTTTGAACTATTTTTACTTAGAAATATGTACCCTTTATGGAGGCTTTGAATTATTACCTGCATTCTGCTTCTGCCTTAACACTTTTTTTATTTCGTGGAAATGGTACAAATTAAAACTTGTGATCAGCTCGGCTTTAAACTCAGAGACGGGAGAGCAAGTTGCCATTAAAAAAATAGCAAATGCATTTGACAACAAGATCGATGCCAAGAGAACTCTTCGCGAAATCAAGCTCCTCCGCCACATGGACCATGAAAATGTTAGCTCTCTATCTCTCCTCCTCCCCCCTCTTACCCGTCATACATGTGCAAACTTTCATATTGTGTAGTACCACTGCTTGGTTACCATTATGTAATTGATAGGAGATTCTATTTTTTATCCATAAAATGCCAAAAGCTTCAAAATTCGTATGTGGCATTTCTAAAGAGCCCGTAGCTCGTAGCTTTGTTGGAGATCCGAAATTTTATTAGTTGGCCTATCACGGCCCTATTAATGATAAATGGATTAAGAATGATGTTGTGAAAAGAATATAGATGCAATTTATCTTTTGTTTTTACTCTTTACTTTGAATGTTGCATCAAATGAGACACGAAATATAGTACGTTGCTACTTTTGAAGGATTATTTTGTCATTATCTAATAGTTATTCATACTAATAATTATATGTTGTTATTTTGTAAAGACTTACATTATCATTATCTAATAGTTATTCATTTGTTAATTGATAATACTAGTGGTGTTAAAATTAAATAAATCAGTATGCACCTTTTGTTTAAAAAAAAAAAACCTCACTCAACAATAGTTTCTTTCTTTCTTTTTGAATCCTAAGCAGTTTCTTAGTAAAGAAAGAGCCTTTCCTTGGACAGTTTATTTCTTTATTTCTGATTTGTCAAAACTGTGGAATCATTTATCATGTGAAGCTTGGTAGCTGTTGAGTTCAAAACAAGAATTTTTCATGCAAGCTTGATCAAAACACTTTTTCAATATAATATTTTGCTGTTTAATATTTTCGTAATATTGCTGGTGATCTTTTATGCAGATTGTTGCAATAAGAGATATAATACCACCACCTGTGCGAGAGACATTTAATGATGTGTACATTGCATACGAGTTAATGGATACTGATCTCCATCAAATCATTCGCTCTAATCAAGCTTTATCAGAAGAGCACTGCCAGGTGTCACTTTGACTCCTAATTCTTTTTATGGATAATTAAATTACTTTGTTCTTTTACAGTAACTGTTTCTACTATCCAGTCGTTTAGCCAGTTAAATTAGGGAAACCAAATTAGTTGTTCTAATTAAGTTGAAATAGCTTTCTTGAGAAGGTAGTCTCCATTTACTCATAGATTCTTCATGTTCTATTTGCAACGAGCACCCGCACCCAGAATTGTTAAGATATTCATGGCTCATTCTGAATTGTTAACATAACCTGATGGTATATAGATACTTTAACTATGTTAACTTTTTTACCAGTACATTTGTTTTCATTATAAACTTAACTACTACCATGCAACACAAATTTTATATTCTTGGTTTTGTTTAGGGAAATTACTATCAATAGAACTTATCAGAGTTAGTATGAAATCGTGTAGGTGTTTGGTCATGTATTGTTTGAGTTTCCGTGTTTTTAACGGATTTTCTTTCAAAATTATTTAAAACATGAGGAATTGGAGTACAAAATCTGAGAAAAAATTTGGTGTTGATTATGCTATGCAGTATTTTCTTTACCAAATCCTTAGAGGCTTAAAGTACATCCACTCAGCAAGTGTGCTCCACCGGGATCTAAAGCCCAGCAACCTCTTGTTGAATGCTAACTGTGACCTTAAAATCTGCGATTTTGGACTTGCACGTACAACTTCAGAGACCGATTTCATGACTGAGTACGTGGTCACTAGGTGGTATAGAGCTCCCGAGTTGCTGCTCAATTCGTCAGAGTATACAGCTGCTATTGATGTATGGTCTGTGGGGTGCATTTTTATGGAGCTTATGGATAGAAAACCACTTTTCCCTGGCCGGGACCATGTGCACCAGCTAAGATTGCTCATGGAGGTCAGTACATATTTTTCTTCTTCTTTTTGTTTTTATCTGCACCCATGTGAAATGTGGAAATCACTAAATGTCATGAAGGATGCATAAAAGCAGCCACCTTTTTGTTTTTAGTACAATAGAAATTTCTGATTTGATGTACTATTTTGATTTTTTTTATAATACACCTGTTCGATAGTATGGGGCTCTGTTTGTTTGGTATATTTATCAAGTCTTCTTTATTCAATTTTTTGTTTACTTGTTTTGTTGAGAATTCCTGCAGATCCAGAATAAAAGTATACCAAATAACGCCAGCCTTAACCAGAGACTCAATTTTAGTAAGAATGTTGAACTTGAAATTTAGTTGCATACTGGCAAGTATTGGTTTTGAAGGAAACACTTCAGAAAAGAAAAGCTTTAGACCCAGTAGATAACTGGCAAGTATTTGTTTTGTACAGTCTGGAATCTATTGGCACAAGACGCTATACGGCACCGAAAGATATGCTGGTCATCCCTGACTAAAAAAAAATAATTACAAGTATTCATCTTGGCTCATAATATTACCTTTATGTACTAACTGGTATGATATCAGTACGTTATAAAATCGAGCCCTAAAGTTTCTGAGAGAGCTTGTTTATTGATCAACACGTGCATTCTAACTTGTTTGCTCTTGATTTCTGAATATGACAGCTGATTGGCACCCCAAATGATGCGGATCTGGATTTTGTGAATGAAAATGCAAGGAGGTACATACGTCAGCTTCCTAGATATGCGCCCCAGTCGTTAATTGAGAAATTTCCTCATGTTCATCCCTCAGCCATTGATCTTGTTGAGAAGATGCTCACCTTTGATCCTAGAAGGAGAACCACAGGTCTGCTATTGCTTTTTCTTTCTTTGAGTATTATTTTTTGTGTGGGTCTTTGCTTTTTAGTCTTAATTGTTGGTAATACTTCGCCTACTTTTTTTTTGGTAATTATTAACTGAGAATGGTAGCTGTTATGATTAGCTTATTTAGTTTGTATACCTATATGCTAACTTGGTAGTTCCAAGTAATGGGTCTAGCACAACACATTGGGTAGGCATATTTTTAGGAACTAAACTAAATCAGGTCCAACCCTATCCATTCATTTGTTCAGGTCAACCATTGATTTAGCTCTACAAGTTATCAGATTGCATTCTTTTGAAAACAATTTGGATTTCTTTTTCATACTTAATGATAAATATTAGGGTAATACGAAGCACAAACATTTTGTTCAACAAAACAGTTTTAACTAAATGCAAATGAATCTGACTAATGCAACCCAATAGCACTCCTAAAAACCTTTTCAGCTCAAACATATAACCACATGCTTTTGCACTAAATATGACTCGTCACCAGTTTCAAGGCCTAAAGTAGTATAAAGTATCAGCATTTTTGGTTATCACCGATTGATTTTGGTACAGTGGAGGAGGCGCTTGAACACCCATACCTGTCATCACTGCATGACGTCAGCGATGAACCAGTGGCCATGAACCCGTTCAGGTTTGATTTTGAACAGCACAACCTTTCCGAAGATCAAATGAAGGACCTCATCCATCAGGAGGCCTTGGCATTTAACCCTGAGTATCTATGAGATAACACGGCCAAATAAATAATAGGTATTGAAGCATTTTCATTAGCCACTTACTGGACTTCTCAGTAACCCTACTTATGTGGTGTACATAATTGCTTTTTTACCTTTTCAATATTGGATATTTATTTCATGTAGATCAGTTAACTGTGTGATTATCCCGAAGGGGAGTTGGATATTGGAATCATTTTATCATTTCAATTATTTTGGTCTTTGTTGGTGGATTTGTCTGAAGGATTGTACCTGTGAAGCATTGCTTATGTGAAAATCTCTCCATTTAATTATAATTCTTAGTAGTATTCAAATCCAGGTGCCAGTGCGCATGAACTCTCTGAGGCCTACAAGCACTTTAGATAATTGAACCCCAAGTACTTTTGGACCTGTAACTTGATATGTTTGACTAAGCACAGTTTCACTAATCTTCTCTTTTTCTTTTTTTTTGTAATATTATTGGATGTTTTTAGATCTCACTAAAGTGGTCTTGTTCCTAAATAAGTGCATTATATTTTAACTTTTGTTGATTAGCGATATTGCTTTATTTTATTTTTAAATGAGGCTACTGTACTATGCAAAGTGTAGATCTGTTTGTAATATGGATCCATTTCTCTGTATTTAAAGTTCAAGTAGCTGATTTGAACCGTTTAAAATGATCTTCATATACGATGAATGTCAAATTTTACATTTAGAATTTTTTTTACTATTTTTTAAGGGTGCGTTTGGATGAATCAAGAATAGTAGCAATGATAGAGCTATTCTCAGTTTTAGAATAGTAGCTATTCTAATATTTTGTAGGAATAGTAGAATAGTGGGCTATCCCACAAAAGACAAACAAAGAATAGTGATTATTTGTTAATCTAAACACATCCAAACGCCGGATAGTAGTTCGGAATAGTGCTAATATGGAATAGTAGCTATTCTTCATCTATCCAAATGCACACTAAATAAGTAGAAACTAGAAAATTATTACTTTCAGATGCTTCAAAATTTTTAGATTATGTGATTTGCTACTATAATTAACAAAAATAGTAAAAGGTTTCTAAAAGAATACAAATTTGGTCTTCAAGTATATTTTTATATGAAGGCCATGCTAGCAGTTTGGATCAAGTATTTAAATTTTGTAAATTAAAATATAGATCCATAGCGCATATCATTATGTGCTTTGTAAAGTACCACAACCTCACTCTTTATAAACATCAGTGTTATTTCGGTCTATATAATACTAATTTCAAAATCTATCAAATTGGTTTCAAACAGTGAATCTAAACCGTTTAAACCAATCTACTTCATTATTTGTGCATTTACATACAAAATTTATAATTTTTCGAATTTATTTAGTATCAAGTCAAGTGGTCAAATGTAGGAGTTTTTAAGCAATGTTGTAAAATGTAGTTTTGTTTATACATGCGGAAGGTCACTGCATATGTGGTATGCGGCCGAATATGCAGATTTTAATTCAGACTTATATATGCGGATTTTAAATTACATATTAATTTATTTTCGCTCAAAACATGCAATATATTCCCATTAAAAATAACTCGTGTCACATGTCAGAGGAAATAATTACATCGAATTTTAGCATATTAAAATCATTAAGTGAATTCGGTCTGAGCAGGTATATTGATCATAAAGTAACTCACTAAATATACCATATGCAAACAATTTTCCCTAAACTAGATGCAAACAATTAATTAATTGACACTCAGTGATAGAATCGCATGATTCCAAATGCAAATAATTGTATGTTTAAAAATCAACATGCCTATTTAAATTGAAAATATGCGATTTTAATTCAGAACTGCATATATGGAACTGCATGAAGATTTTCATGCAGAATCAAACTGCATACGCATTTTACAACACTGTTTTTAAGTTAATTTAATACATTCATTTTTCAACATTTTTTACTGCTTAATTTGATACTAGAATAACTCGAAAAAAATATAAATTTTACACGTAAACATATCATTCGTACAATAAATCAGTTTCAACAGATTGAATTTGTCATTTGAAATCTATCCAATTATTCTTGAAATTAATCATACTAGCCGGATTCAAACAAAGTACCAGAATAAAAGAGAACCAATCATGATAGAATGTTGATAAAAATGGTTAAGAGGCTACAAAGATAGTATCAGTGGAATTCCTAGTTTTATATTTTGTAATATCATTTAATATACTTTAGAAATCCCCATAACATCAGTAATTACTAATTAGGAACCATATTAACCTGATAAACTATGTGACCAAACACAAAATAACCCAACCATAATTTCCTAAGATAACGAGACTGACCAAATCAAACATGGAAATCCAGTTTGACTAAGCTGTTCTTATTTCTATCTTCAATCGGGCAATACATTTTTAGAAAATTGTAATGCATATCATCCTTGAAATTATGGGCCGGAAAATAACCACTAAAATTTGATCGTAAAGGTTACAACCATAAATGTTGTTATCAGAACCGTCGGAAAGCAAAATATAATAAGTTGAATGAGAGCTGATTGTGCAATTGCGCATGCCAATACAAGTCCTACTCGGGTGCCATGACACTGTCTAAGTTGATATAAATTCAGTTTTATGCAAGAGTTAAGTAATTTTTAGAATGCAACTATTAATATCTTACTTTGCATATATTAATATGTTATTTCTCAAATATTTATATTTATGAAGATTGACTTGGAACAAGTGCAGGGACTGAAAAATAAGATCTTTATAATTAGTGGACCATAGTACAACTTTTCTCTACTGTAGCTATGAAAACAGAGGGAAGACTGAAGTGTGAGAATGAATATAATTATTCAAGTAATAAAACCTACAATATTTCTTCCTTTTGGCTTGTTGATCAAAATCAACACTCATAATAACCCAATTCCGAAACGGAAACAAGGCAAAATCAAATTAATTAAAAAAAAATGAAACATCAATATTTATCTTATATCAAAAGCATAAGTTTTAAAATATAATAACTATTAATATTTAGAGATTCAGTGAAGAGTTCTCAAAACAAATTTTAATTCTCCAAAAATATAACAGAAAAGTAAGTTCTTTTAAATGTCATGATTACATAAATATGCATAATTACATAAATTGCATAATTACATATCGAAAAGTAAGCTCTTTTAAATGTCATGTTTTTAAAGCGCATCTCATGATAATCACTGCAATATTGTCATGCGATATTTTCTTTTCACACAATTAGCGTGACATGGTCACATACTGAATATAATGGAAAATTAAGGGTTACATATTAAAAAATTCATGACATAGGACAGGTCGATGAACCAAAAAAATATTAGGGCATTTTGTTAGGTTTGCTGTTTGTGAATTCATAAATTAATCATTAGTTGTTTCCAACGGATTTAATTATAGTCTTTATCATGATTGTAAAAGACGGCCCATTAAGGCCTTGTTTGGAATTTGATTGGGCCTGAGAATGGATCCAACATCCCAAAAATTTATGAGACTCACATTGTCAGAGGGTAGGGTACATGAATTAACCTTCTTGGAAATATGCTATCAATGTGTACTTGTATTGGAGCATGATTTTTTTTTTTAAAATTTGTGCGAGTTTAAGTCTTTAAAGGAATTTTTTTTTTATCTATGAAAATTATTAAATTCAGACGTATGGAAATAAAAAGAGTGTATCTTTTCCAACAAATATAGAAATATCTTTTTCATTGAGTATGATACAAATATATAGATCGGACTCAATGATCCAGATCCATTGATATATATATTATTTTTCTTTTAAACGGTTCTCATCAGTTCTTAATTTAAACAAAAAACAAAAAAAAATACCAATGGATCTGGAAAATTGAGTCAGGTCCATATATTTGGATCGGATTTAATGAGTCAAATATTTCTATATTTGTTGAAAATGAAGTACTCTTTCTATTTTCGTACGTCTGAATTTAATAATTTATATAGATAAATAATTTCCAAGTTTAAGGGGGTGGTTTCTAACAAATTGCTAACAAGTTCATCCTTGTACACCCTTTCTAATTTGTTCAAATATTTAGTGTCTCTATCTACTCTGAAGAAGGAATGTCAGAAGAAATGAATTCTATGACTAATTAATGGAAGTCAATTAATGTTCAATTTATCATCACCAAAGAACCAACCAATAATATTATCAATTGCCATTTGAATGAAATTAATTAATTGGTTATGGTACAAGGTAATGATACAGAAACTACTAGTCTACATGACATTTGACAGGGACTTGTGTGCAAATAGTACCATATCTATGGTTACGTGTGTAAAATTGAATAACCATCTTGTTGTCTGAAAAGGAAATGTTATTAGTTTGGTCAACCAAATAATCATCATCAAATACAATTTTAGCAAAACTTGCACGGAAACCCATTCTTTGACAAAATTGTTGGGAACTAAATAACTAATCATCGGATTACCAAAAATATGACACGTCAATGTACACAATTAAGATAGTTAGTGCATTAATGAAGTAATTATTACTACCAATTAAATAACTTGCATGGAAACACATTCTTCTCTGCCCCCAGGGGCCAGGATTTTCCTGCTCCTGAGTCACTGACATGTGGGCCCACACCAAAACTAAAAACCAATATTTAAATTTATAAACTCGTCTGGATCCATATATCAGTCTCACTGGAGGTAGGAAAATCCCCCCTCCCACCGAGAGCAGATGGTCTCTTTCTAATATTTTAGACTTTGTGTTCTGGACAAAATTAATTAAATTGGGTCCGGTTTATTTGGTTTTCAAAGATTAAAAAAGTTGAATTAAATGGTTTAGTTATACGGTTTAATGAATTGGTTAAGTTGAATTTTTGAATTAGTTTGGTTCTTTTGTATTTGGTTTGGTTTAAATAAATGGTTTAGTTATACAGTTTCAAAATTGAAAAGACCGAACCAAACGAACTCTATATGGTTCAAATCCATGCTTCTGTTTTTTGACTTAAGATGAAGATATTTTTTTTTATTTGGATAGTTTAGAACATCTACATACTTTGTATGAAATTGAATAATATGGTAACATCAACAACTAATCTATATTCACATTTATTTCTATGGTTATAAAATGAAATTTGTGTATGTATTGAGTTTTGACTTAAAGTTTAGTCTATCTTATTTTGGTTAACCAAACAAATAGAAATTTATTTTAGTTATTTTGGTTCAATTGTTATTTGGTTCAGAAGTTTAATTTGTTTAGTTCGGTCATATTTTTGAAAACCGAATAATTTTTTGGTTTGACTATATAAATCAAATTACATTATATTTGTTATTCAATTCCTCAATTTCAATTTTCTGACTGTTTTAAATAATCAGAGCTAATTACTGCACCATAAACAAAATTAAATATATATTCAACTCATAAAGATATTTTATTGGAAAATATTTCTAAAAAAAGGTATAGTATATAACACATTCATTGGGTTTCCAGGGTTTTTTAATAGCACTAAACATTTATGAAGTAAAATACACTCAAGCATGCCAATGTATACTTGGCAAATAATATGAATGCTACTATAAAATAAAAAGTCAATTAATTTTGTTTGATTATTACTTTGATGGAGATAGTACCATAGTGGCGGGGTCAAAAATTTGTTATTCGAGTATGATTTGGTACAACAAGGAAACAAAAAAAAAAAAAAATCCAAAAACTCCTCAAAAACAGAAAAAAAAAATTCTAACAAAAATTGGCATTTTTATTGCGAATAATTCCCCGATTCGCATTTTATACTCATTTTGAATAAAACGTATTATACGTTTTTACTCGTTTTATTCGGAGTTCGGTTTGGATATGTCAAAAAAACAAATAAAACACAAATATATCATGAATCTTGTTACTATAGATAGTACAACCAATCCAGTAAGCAACACAGTGTTCTACAAATTAAAAACCACAGTAACAGCATATCCAGAGACAGAGTGAGTCTTGGGCTCTCAAATTCTGGTGACAACAGCAAATAGGGGTGTTCAAATGGTTCGGTTTATTTGGTTTTAAATCAAACCAGAAAATTTCGGTTTAAATAGTTCGGTTCAGTTGATTTTATGAAATAATTCGGTTTAAATGGTTCAGTTCGTTTTTGATCTCAAAACCGAATAAACTGAACCGGCCGATTTTATTAATAGTTTGAGACTTCGTATATTATTTTGATTCATTTTCGGTTTTTAATCTACGTGTCTTGATTTTTTGAGATTGAATTCCTCTATTTAGTTCAACCGAACAAACCATTTATTTTCGGTTCAACCAAACCATTTATTTATTTCTCTATTCGGTTCAACCGAATAAACCGAAGTTTAAATCAGTTTAATCGGTTCGGTTTTAATTCGGTTTTCTATTTTAGTTCGGTCGGTTCGGTTAGATTTTGAAAAACCAAAAAAATGTTTGGTTTGATTATTTTAGTTCGGTTTGAACCGAACCGACCGGTTGAACACCCCTAACAGCAAATACAAAATAATAATATTTCATTTTTGGACAGGGGATTGTAGATGGTGGCAGTTAGCTCAGGTGCCAAAAATCACCGAAAGACATCAGCATCAGCATCTCCCTCCCAAGTCCCAAGTTATCCCAACTGCTCTTGATGAATACAGAACAAACAAAACTGCGGGGGCCCAGCCAGTGAATCTACTTCTCCAAAGTCTATTCTCTCCGGACTTTTTTCGCTCGTACCCCTGATTTAAGAAGAATTCTCAATGATACATAATAAAAGGATCATTAATTTTTTTTTAAAGAGTTGGAGGTCGAGCCTAGAGATTCTTGACACCAGGTGTGGACTCAGGATTTTCGTCAGGAGGGGCAAAAAAATATCGAATCAGATTTAAATAACTAATCAGATTTAAACCCATTAACTAATTTGATACTTGATAAAAAAACAATGCTTTAATTTATACTTTTCAATACTCTGATTTATAATTTCCAATATTTTACTCTATAATTCTAATTACCAATCAAAATTCATGAAATTTATTTTAATTTTAACCTTACATTTAACCCGAATTACAAATCAAACATTCAGAGGGGGGCAAAAAAAATTTCAGAGAGGAGCAAAGTCGATCGAAACGTCCCAAACTCCACTAAAACTCAAAATCCAAGGGGAGGGGGGGGGGGGGGGGGGGCAGCTGCCCCCTCTGGATTAACATGGGTCCGCCCCTGCTTGACACCCAACTAATTTTTAAGATAAAAATAAAAACAAGTCTTTTTAAATATTCATAAAAAAAATTCTTCATCTGAATTTATGTACATGCGACCTCTCATATAGATAACATTGTCTTTAATCATAAAAAAAAACTCCTCACATTGCTCATGTATTCATAAAAAAAAAAATCTAATTTTTAGTTTCTCCCTCAAACACAAAATATAATATTTTTCATTAAATTAAAATAAATATCTGTTTTTTCACCTTCTTTCCAAATTTTATAAAAAAAAGTACCACAACAGCTCAGTGAAATGTTATAGTTCAGAACAGTCCGATAACTACGAAATAAAGAGGTAGAATACGGAATGTAATTTCACCATACCGTTTCTACTGTTATGAACCACAGTCCACAGTCGTCCTCTATACCGAGCTTTTTCAGAAACGATGCATATATATATATAGAGTAGAACTAGGGTGCTCCTAAGTTCACCAAATCTCTTGTGAACTTGACTCTAAAATATATCGAATCGATTTTAAACGATGAATCCAAACCGTTGAAACCCTTCTACCTAATGAGTGATGCGTCTACATGTGAAAATTTTAAAGTTTCGAATTAATTTAATATAGAGTCAAGAGGTCAAAAGTTTAAGGTTTATAAATTAATTTTAATGCATTCATTTTTTGAACTCCTTTGACCACTTGACTCTATATTAAATTAATTCGAAATTTTAAAATTTTTACATGTAGACGCATCACTCATTAGGTAGAAAGATTTCAACGGTTTGGATTCATCGTTTAAAGTCGATTCGATATATTTTAGAGTCAAGTTCACAAAAGATTGGGTGAACTTAGGAGCACCCTAGTTCTACTCTATATATATATATATATATATATATATATATATATATATTGTTTTTTTTAATGCTACCGAAAAAATCAGCAAACCTTCGACCAGCGATGCTTGGGATTAGGCTATTCGGAATAGCTTATTCGGTGTTTGATTGGGTTAGAATAGCTCGAATAGTGAATCAATTTTTTTTGTCTTATTATAATAAGTTATTCCTAAGAATTTTGAGATTTGGCTATTCTAATAAGATAAACAATAGCTATTCTTGATTTGACTATTTTTGCTATTTTTGTTTTGCATTCAAATATATATACCCTACGTATGGTAATGTATTGCGCATGGGTACTCAGTGCTATACCTGATTGTTCAAAAAGGGACAACGAACTTATGCGTGCACAATGCTAAATAAAAAGGTTGGAGGTCAAGCCACCCAACTATTGCGCCGGATAACGTAGCTATAACGAAAGCTATTATATATAACGTTTGTTGTTTAAAAAATTATGCTTTACATTTCTACTGATTTTCAACATTATTTAAAATCTCATATAGAGATAAGTAACGCAAAATTGATTAAGGAATTAGAATATTCATATTGAACCAATACAAAGTCTAAATTGCTATTCAAAATATCCTTAATAATATCACAAATTATCTATCTTTTTTCATTCAAAATAATCTAAGCATCATGGTATAAACTATATATCTTTTTCTATTTAAAAAAACCTAAGAATCATAGCCTAAATTATCTATTTTTTTTCTATTTAAAATAAAAAACAATCCGAACCTTGAAAAAAAATTATTCTTAAAAAACAAAATTCAGTCTTGACCTTTAAATAAAAACCTATATAGCATAGCGTGTAGCGTAAATAGCATATCGCTATTACTGCTATAGTGGTCGTAGCTGAAATAACACACTTTTATCCCATAGTTTAGTATTTAAGGTCCAAAAATACTATTGTGTCGCTGTAGCGCACTATTTAGAACACTGATTATCCTTAATATACTCTTTCCTTAACTAAATGATTCTTCATGCTAATATTTGATTCTTTTTTCATCTTCATGTGTCATACCTGTGGAACGTACCAAGTGGCTGAGATGTATAATTTTAGAAGAGTAAACTAATCAATTTCATTTTATAATTTATATTGAAGATTAATAATAGATTAAATGAAAAAGATAATAAAAAAAAGTATACTAAATTTATATGGAGAAATCTGAACTTTTTATGGGTACATAAGGAATTAAGTCTTCTATATGTGGAATATTGTCTTGAGTTCTAAAGTTATAATTTCTAGTTTCCATGATGTTTAAGTAATTGTTTATACAATCTAATCTTACAAACTTAAAGATAAATTTCTTTAACTTCTTTCAAATTTAGTAATCCTATGATGTAAAACTTAAAACTAAAATTTAATTTACAAAATATGTAGTCAAAAAGAAAAATTATAAGGCACTACAGTATATGTTTTCTTATGGAGCACATCTTTTTCTGATATAGCTCGTTTTTTTTCAATACTGAATTATCCGAAAGTAAAGATTTACTACCTATAAAAATTAAAAAAAAATTATAAAATTTGATCTCCATACGTAAAGATTTTGTTTAATCATTCAAATTTGATTGTTTAGATATACCAAAATTGTCACGACCTTGACGTCGGGCCGAGTGTTGCGACAAAAAAGACACCCTCACATTCATTCAACGTCCCGTCAACCTATGTCGCGAACAAAAAATAATAAACCGAAACAATACAAATGTCAGCTATAAAGCTCAATAACTGGTTATTTAACGATACGCTTCTCTATAATTGACTTAATTAAACAATCATTCAAATAGACTGGATTAATTCACACAAATTCACATCAAATTATTCCTGCATATTTAACCGGTGATAGCATCTGGGTCTAGGTTATCAATAAAACAAGTCACACAATACCCATATCATTTCATTTCACACAATCATATAATTTCTCAAATTCTCAGAACACACAATCAGATCATTTCACAAATCAACCTGGCACCTCAGACCCGCTATCTCGTTAAATATGCCCTCATAATCCATTACCCAATTAAAAAATTCAATTCAACCACACAAAACGAAAACACATATTATAGAGAAATCCGGTTACTTAATTCAGAAATCTAATTTGAGATGCGACAGCGCTTTAGAATCAATGCGACGTAGTCGGAATTTTGATCGATTATAAAATTAAATATCATAATATTTATCAAAATATTTTCTTCTCAATTTTTTGCCTCTCTGTTTTTTTCTTATTTTCTTATGATTTCATTTGGATGTTAATGGAGAGATTAAATATATTTAAGGAATTTACTAAATGAAAATCGGTTAAGAGGTGGAGGTGGTCATGCATGGGGCCCACATGGCCAACAATGTCACGTCTCTCTTTTTTGCTTAAAAGAATAAGATGAAATTTTTATATTTGAAACCTTCATATTTTTCATAGTTATAAATAAGTGATAAAAATAAGTTTATAATTTATAAAAATTACGGGATTTTACAAATTCTTCCCTTCAAAAAAATTGTCCTCATAATTCGAACGGGCGATATTCAAATCAAATGACACATTATTAATAATAATCAAATCAAATTTATCAGATACATATCAATCGGACTAGCTAATCAACTTGAATTAAATTAATTTGTTACCAAATTTAGTTACATTTAAATTCAATGGTGTCATATCAGGATCAGAATCCGCTGCTCGTCAATTTGGCAAGCAGGACCCTTCTTTTTCAAATCAAACCATTAATTTGTGTTGATATTTGTGCATGAAAAAAAATTCAACGGTTTGATTTGGAAAAGCAGGGTCATGCTTGCCAATTTGGCGAGCAGCGGAGTCGGATCCTCATATCAGATCGACTAATTCGATTGTAATCAAATAATATCATGAAAAATAGATGTATTGATTACCAAACGGGATTACCCAAACTATTCGGATTGATCTCATAAATGAGACATGAAAATTCATACAGAATATGAATTACAAACGAAACTTGGACTCAAACACAATCCGAGGAACAAAAACTCTGATATCAAAATTGTCACGACTTGTGGCTGCTGAATCCATAACACATTTCTATTCGTAATATGCATATTACCATAGGCTTTCTCTTTTAAGTTTCTAGTTTTGATGATGCTGAAGTATCTCTTTAACATGTTCAATTTTCACAACAGACATCCAAAAAGAAATGGATGCGAAAATTAACAGAATCCCTCATTTGAAAATAAAATAGGGGAAATTTAGTGGTGTGCAATGAAGTGCTCAAAGCAAATAAATTTAAAATTAGAAAAAGGCAAATCTCTTGGGAGGTGACAGTAGACGAAGGTACAAGTAACCACCTGCCTAAATTGGTTTGAATTAAGTTTGTTAAGCACAAAAGCAATGTTTCCTGACTTAGTTAAGTCTCATTGCTTTACACCTCCTCACTTCCTTCTTAAAATAAAGGGGGAATTTCACGTGCACCCCTCAAAATCTTCAAAATTACGTATTTCTCTCTCAAAACTTCAAAAACTTACAAATTTATCCATTTTATTATCTTTTATATTAAAACTCATTATAAATTTATCAAATACCCATTTTACTCTTTAGTAGAAGCATGTAAATTCCATCAACTCAAATTTGAATATGAACAGTTCCTCTCCCATCCGAACTGCCTTTAGATTTGTGCACACAAGATCAGCACGAATCTTGATGCACAGATCTTAATGCGATACACGATGATCAGAATTGCTTTAAGATTTGTGCACATTAGATCAACACAAAAATTGAAGCGATGCGCTCGAATCAGACGATAGAGGAAACCTTCAGATTCAAATTTGAGTCCGATGGGCTTTAATGCTTTTAATAAAGGGCAAAAATGGGTATTTTAAAAATTTAGAATGAGTTTTATTATAAAAAACAATAAAATGGGTAAATTTGTGAGTTTTTAAAATTTAGAAGGAGAAATATGCAATTTCAAACTTTAGAGGGGGATATACGTAATTTTGAAGTTTTTGAGGGGTATACATGAAATTCCCCCTAAAATAAATATGCATTATCATATATTCAATTTCCTATATATTAGGTGTGAAGGATATTTTCTGACATAAGCCATATCGCATACTTAATTTGATCTTTTCAATAATATCTTCTTAGGCTAAGAATAGGCCGTTTTTTTTTTTTTCCTGGCACCCTCACTCGGATCTGTTTTTCTCAAAACATGACACTCTCGCAGATCTAATCGGCGCACAAGATTATTCATACTAGATTGTGCGCGAATTGATATGGCGCACCTACGGGTGCGCGGATCCCTTTGGCGAACCCAGCAAATGTGTCAATAAATATCGCACCAAAAAACTATGCTTTGTTATTTCCTTTGTTTTAGTCACATTGTCAAAATTCAAAATATGTAGCCTCAGCTAAATACGTGTGGGATGCGCCTGAGGGTCTGCGCACCCGGGTGTGCCATACCAACTAGCGCATAGTTTAGTATGCCGATTCACCTCGCGAACCTGAATAATTTGATGTGCTGATTGGATTGTGAAAATGTCATGTTTTGAGAAAAACATATTCGAATATCATTGATTTAATTCCAATTTTTGCGGATAGCAGAAAAATAATTCGGAGAATAGGCGACTCAATTTTGATTACTTGAACATTTTGTTTTGCTCATTTCAAATTAAAAGTTACGTACTAACAACAAATTATTTTGTAATAAGGCAAAACTTTAAAGATCAATGCAAATGCTCAATCATATTTAGTTCCCTCTGAATTAGAAAATTATATTTTTTTCTGTTAGATTTTAAAAAAGTTTGCAATTACAATTACTTGTTAGTCCTTCGTATTAAATTAAAATCATACCACACTAGTTACTAAACTCTGTAACTTCCATTTTCTGATTATGCAATATACTCAATAATTTTTTTTTCTTATTAAAGGACTCTAATATTTTTTAAATGCTATTTTCGAAAATTGATGCACGTCTCTTCGAAGAAAAACGAGAGAACTCGTGCCACTGCACTAAGCATGTTGATCAGACCCAATGATGTTAGACATCAACTTAAAACCTGAATTAATTGTTGATCTAATTTTAATTTGGAAGGAACAAATGAATGCAGCTCACATTAGATAGAGGCTAAATTGTTTGGAGTAAAAAAAACTAAAGCTACCAACTAAACTAGAACTAAGTACACACAAATAGTTGAACAACCATCCATAAAGTTAAGCCATGACAAATTTAATTGCATCAATGAACTTTTGGAGAAATTTCATTTGTATTCCTCAAAATTTTGCAATCATGTATATTTTTTTTTTCTAAAATTTATAATATCAAAATTTTCTTATTAAATTTAAAAAAATAGTAAAAATTGGTATTCTACATGTTCATTGTATAACAATTTTACTGAGTTGCTTAGATCGAAATTTGAAGTTTATACGATAGGTTTTTTAGGCCGTAGCACGTAAGCCTTACTCGTCATGTATATTCCTCAAAATTTTGCAATCACGTATATTTATTTTCTAAATTTTTTAATATAATATTTATCTTATTAAGTTTTAAATACTTACAAATTATTCAATTTATTGTATTTTATTATTAAAGTTTATTTAAATTTATAAATTATAAATTTATTCTTTATTAAGAATAAAAAAAATATACAGCAGCATGTAAGTGCTTTTTTTTTTGTTCTTGTTATTGGTCTCTATCAATCAATTTCAGCCTGAGGACATTTAAAAGGCTAAAAGGATATCGGTTTCTCTTTTGTAAAGTGCAAATTTCTTTATTCGATATATCCTGTGTGTATCCTATTATGGTTTTCTTATTAAGATTCTTGTCGGTATTTTCTTAATAAAAATAAAATTATAAATGTATATTTTTGTACTATTTGATAAGGCATATAACAGATTGTTGGATTTACAGATTTGACATACTTTCAAAATTGGTTATTCATCACTAAACAAGTACTTTCTATTAAAACAACATACCTCTAGAATTACCTCTACTATTAAAAATAAAATCATGAAGTCTACATAGGGTCATGATTTCCCAATCCCAACAATTCAAAATTTTACATTCACGCATCTTGATAAAAAAAAGCTTTTTTATGCACAAATCTCAACGAATTTGAATAGTTGAGATCAGAAAAGCAAAATCGTGTTTTTCTTAGAGAAAATCAACGGAGTCCTATTCTACCTAAGTTAATTAATTAAGTTTATTTTCTAATGGCCTTCCTAAAAGGGAGGAACCAAGTTGGAACAAGGAGGAATACCATATTTTATTAGAACAAGCTGCTTTCATAATTCCTGACGCGAGGGTTCCTCAAATTTCCACTATCACTTACCTAATACAGCCTGATTCGTTTGTATCTAGATTGATTACTTTCATTTCTCAAAAAAAAAAAAAAAATTAGGACAAACTAGCTTTCAGTTCTTAAACAATTCTCTTGTGCATAGATAGGAGGGGGTGTACTGTCAAACCAAGAGATCAGGAGAGGAGCAAAAGAAGGCCCGAGTTTTTTTTTCACATAACCATAAAAAAATAAAAATTAAGAAAAATAACTAGAAATATATATATTTTTAAAAAAATAACTAAACCGCCCCACTGAGGGGCGGTCTTCTGTGGAGAGCAGCACTGTGGGACGGTCTTCTGGCCAGGATAAACCGCCTCCTCCCCCCCCGCCTCCCTCCCCTGTGGGGCGGTCTGAATTTTTTTTTCAATTTTATTTATATTTTGTATTTATTGTTTTACATTGTTTATATATATATTTTTGTAATATTTTTTTTATATATTTGTTTATATTTTGAATACAACAGATTTTATGATTTCTTATGTCAAGTGAATAGTCGAAACATAAGTGAACAAAATAACCAAATAACGTCTGATCAACATAAAATATAGAAATGAAAATATAAGTAAACAAAATAAGCAAATAACGTCTGATCAATATAAAATATAGAAACAAAAACATAAGCGAACAAAATAACCAATAAGGTCTAATCAACATAAAATATAGAAACAAAAACATAAGCGAACAAAATAACCAAATAAGGTCTAATCAACATAAAATATAGAAACGAAAACATAAAATACTACCGCCAGGTCTACAATATGAAATATAAAAAACTAGCGACGACGACGACGACCGGATAATGACAATCTGGGAGGCGGCCCGCACGCCCTCCGCGGCTACACACCCCTCTGGGGCTCTGGAGGATTCTCGTCATCAGAATGATCAACATGCATGTCCTCTTGGATAGTGCCCGTGGATCGTCGGTATGAACCAGTCCCTGGATCATCCTGGGTAACCTGCTCTGGACCCGTCTCCCATGGATCGGTCTCCCAGTCCCCAGTATACGTGGATCGGTCTCCCGGTCCAAAAATACTGATTTTGTACGTATCTAAAAAAATAGTAAAATTAAAAAAAATATATAAAATTTGGTCTCTAAGCACATTTTAATATGAAAATCATGTTGAGCGGTTCAGGTCGATTGTTCGGACTTTAATCGTACGATTTTTAGAGACTTTGGACGGTATCAGGTCCAAAGCCACTTGGACCAAACCTTATCCTTTACAAATATAAACACAAATTTGATTTTAACACTCTGAAACATGAAATCTTAATCATATTTGTAATGGTAAAAAACCTACAAATTTAAACAGTGACATTACAAATATAAACACCAAAACATGCATTGGCCTCTATTTTTTTTGTTTTGGAAGCAGTAAAATCACATTTTTTTTTATATACATGATAAAATCTATTTGGAGGAGAAAAAAAACAAAAGACGGAGCTGAAATATTTTTAGCTGTCTTTAACTTATTTTACAACAAATATTAATTATAAACTTGTATTTTCATACTAAATGTATTAAGTGACATCATCATCCATAATACTTTGTTCATAAGTTTGTCATGCTTTAAATTAATAAAGCATAAACTCCTATTTAAAAATTACAAATAGACGATTTTTTCATAAAGTAATTAATTCGGTGGATGCCAGTGTCATATTTTAGACGCGTAATGATATTTATCACACTTGACACCTTCTATTACAATTTAATAAAATTTATTCATTAGACCCGAATATATATCTCAAAACAAATTGCCATAACATCGCACCAGAAGTCATGATGATAACCTGTATTAAAAAATAGTATTTAAATATTGTTAGGGGTTTCAAAAGGATAGCTCAGAAACAAGTGATAAAATTTAGGAAAAATTAGTTATTTGCAACTTCAAAATCTTCAAATCTAAAAATACCATCACAAAACTATAAATCTGAAAAATACCACTCTAAATTTAGTTAATTCTTAAATTTGCCACAAATACACAATTTTTATATTTTTTATTAAAAATTAACTGAAAAATACAGTTTTTAGATACATATTTTTGTATTTTCCTATATACCCTTCAGACTTCTCATTATACGTATCTCAAAACTGTATTTTTCAGTTAATTTTTTTATAAAAAAGTATAAAAAAATTGTGTATTTGTGGCAAATTTAAGAATTAACTAAGTTTAGAGAGCCATTTTTCAGATTTATAGTTTCGTGATGGCATTTTTTAGATTTGAAGGTTTTCGGGTGACAAATAACTAATTTTTCCTCAAATTTAAATTTTATAAAGAAGTTTAATTGTATTATTGACTTTATCATTACATAGAGTACCATTGAGATATATTTATAAGACAAATTTAGATATATGCCCATTATAGCTTGTTTAATTAGATATTTTCCCATTTTTTTTTGAAAGAAGTGTGATTCCACCGATTTCTATTAAACTAGAAACCATTACAATATTTAGATCTGTACCACCTCTCTAGTACCAACAAAGACAAAAACTTACAACTAAACGAAGGTATTACAAGCCAAATACCCAACTGAACACAACTAAACATAAAACCAAAAGATAACACGTAATTTGCCAAACCAGTAGTAATAATAAAAGTAACTCACAACACTTTCTTCATTCCTATGAACTACTCTTCATTTCAAGTGCTACCATTAACCAGTTCTTCATATTGGATCATCTCTTGTCCATGCAAAAGGGTTATATCCTGTTCGGCCTCTTCGAAACTGATAAGAAAATCTCCTAGCAAGTTCTTTGTGTCACAGACTCACAGGGCAAAATACAAATTAAATTATCATTAGCATCATATGATTGATTTTTACACCAAAACTTAACAAAAGAGATATTTTCCCATGAAATAGTTATGTTTTGATGGGGAAATAGCTAATTTTAAATTTTGAACGGGAAAATATCCAATTCAAAAAGTTATATGGACATATATATCTAAATTTCTCTATTTAAAATAACATAAATCTCTAAAAACATAAACCTATAAATACTACCTCTTTAAATATCTTATACTAAATATTAAATTTTTCATTCTTAATATAGTATGTCAAATATAACCTACTATTTTTGACATCCTCCTAAATTAAGCGTGATTTAAACATATGATGAGATAAAAGGCATATACATCAAATATTTATTTTTTATACTTCAAATTTTCAAGTTCTTTATCTTTTACCAAAAAAAAAAAAAAAATCTAAATTTCAAATAGAAAAAATAAAAACAAGCCTTTAGATTTGTGATCTATTTCAAAATTTTAAGTTATTATCTCCATCCTAATTATAAATGTTGATGTGAATTGCAATTTCAATTATATATATGTAGTCTAACTGTTATTTACAAGGTTGTTAAATTGACAATTTACCTAAAAATACCACATCATCTTAAAATTTTCTTACAATATATAAATGAATTAATGTTAACTCAAAAATTGAAGACGCAATGCAAACATGAAAACAAGATATGTGAACTTTGATTAACAAAAATAACGACCTTAAAAGAATTGTAAACAATAGGTAGGTTTGTATTTTGAGTAGAAATAGGGTATTTTTTATGTTCACCAAACTCTTTGCCGTGTTTAACTCTAAAACTTATCAAATTGATTTCCAACGATGAATTCAAACTATCGAAACTGATCTATAACGTGCAAAATTTATATAATTTTGGGTATAATTTAATATAAAGTTGCCAAGCAAATTTTGATCAGATTTTGATATAATTTAATGCATTTCTTTTTCATCAGATTTTGTTTGCTTGATATTATACTAAATTAAATTTGAAAATTCACAAATTTTACATGTAAACACATTATTCATGACGTAGTTTGATTTCAACACTTGAAATTTATCGTTTGAAACTAATTATATAACTTTTAAAATTAAGCTCATGAGAAAATCTAAATAAATTTAAAATTGTTATAAAGTAAAAATAAATAAACATAAACAAAGAAGAGAGAATGTAAAGAATGGCTATCTCTTATTCATATATTTCTCATGAGTGTACAATACAAGATTACAATGCCTCTATTTATAGGCTACAAATTATACATGAAAAGCCATACAAATAATAAATGAGAAAATAAATTCCAAATAGTAGTGGCTATGAATTCCAATAGTAGTAGAGTAGTGGGAGGTAAATGAGAATTAATATTGGGAGTTAATGGACCATCCATTATATTCATAATACTCCCCCTTGGATGTCCATTACATAAGAATATGCCTCATTAAAACCTTACTAGGAAAAACCCTATGGGATAAAAACCTAGTTAAGGAAAAATAGTACATTATTCTTTTTAACGCGCAACTACAACCTTATCAAGAAAAACCAGTGGAAAAATCATGGTTAAGAAAATTGTAGTGCATATTAACTCCCCCTCATAACAACATCAATCAAGATCTTTAAGTCGGCGAACTCCAATATTACGAACTAGCTTTTCAAATATTGTAGTAGGGAGCGCCTTAGTAAATAAATCTGCTAGATTCTCACTTGAACGGATCTGCTGAACATTAATAGTATTGTCCTTTTGGAGATCATGTGTGAAAAAGAATTTTGGTGAAATATGTTTTGTTCTATCTCCTTTAATATATCATTCCTTTAATTGAGCAATACATGCAGTATTATCTTCATATATGATCGTCGGGATCATTTCTCCAGAAGACAAGCCACATGTCTGACGAATGTGTTGAATCACAGATCTTAGCCAAACACATTCTCGGCTTGCTTCGTGTATTGCTAAAATTTCTGCATGATTAGAGGATGTGGCTGTTATAGTTTGTTTTATAGATCGCCACGAAGTAGCTGTTCCACCACATGTAAACAAATAGCCTGTTTGAGATCGGCCATTATGTGGATCAGACAAATATCCAGCATCTGCATAACCAATCAAATATGATCTAAATGCATTTGAAAAGAACAAACCCATATCCATTGTACCTCGGAGGTAACGAAGTATATGTTTAATTCCATTCCAATGTCTTCGCGTCGGAGAAGAACTATATCTTGCTAATAAATTTACAGCAAATGATATATCAGGTCTTGTGTGTCCAGCAAGATACATAAGTGCTCCTATTGCACTAAGATATGGTACTTCAGGACCAAGTAGTTCTTCATCATTTTCTCGAGGTCTAAAAGGGTCTTTATTCACATCTAATGATCTCACAATCATTGGTGTGCTCAACGGATGTGATTTATCCATATAAAATCTTTTTAGCACTCTTGCAACGTAATTTTTTTGGTGCACAAAAATACCATTTTTTTAAATGTTCAATTTGCAATCCAAGACAAAATTTTGTCTTTCCAAGATCTTTCATCTCAAATTCTTCCTTTAAACAATTTACTGCTTTTTGAAGCTCTTCAGGAGTTCCAATGATATTTAGATCATCAACATAAACTGCAATTATAACAAACTCATTGTTAGATCTTTTCATGAAAATACATGGACAAATTGTATCATTTTTATATTCATGTTTCAATAAATATTCACTGAGACGGTTATACCACATGCGTCCAGATTGTTTTAATCCATATAACGATTTATTCAATTTAATAAAATAACGTTCTCGAGAACCTAAATTATATGCTTCAGGCATCTTAAATCCTTCAGGAATTTTCATGTAAATATCACTATCAAGCGAGCCATATAAATAGGCTGTAACAACATCCATTAGGCGCAAATCAAGTCCTTCATGGACTGCCAGACTAATTATGTACCGAAAAGTTGTTGCATCCACCACAGGTGAATATGTTTGTTCATAATCAATTCCAAGTCTTTGCAAAAAACCTTGGGCCACAAGCCGCGCTTTATATCTTACAATTTCACCTTTCTTATTTCTTTTTCGCGTAAATACCCATTTATATCCTACTGGTTTTACACCTTCAGGTATTGGGACTACAGGTCCAAAAACTTTTCGTTTTTCAAGAGAGTTTAATTCTGCCTCAATTGCGCCTTTCCATTTTGGCCAATCATTTCTTTGTCGACATTCATTAATAGATTTTGGTTCATGATCCTCATCATTCATTACATCTAGCGCTATGTTATATGCAAAAATATCATTGATATCAATTTTATCTCGGTTCCATCTTATTCCATTCATGACATAATTTATCGAGATCTCTTCATTTTCATGACTTTTACATACTTGAGTTTCTGCTGGAACTCCAATATTAGTTATAATTTGATTTTCTTCTGGAATTTTTTCTATCATATCCTCGACTTGGCCATTTTCATTCTTTGCTCCTTTTCTTTTTCGAGGATTTTTATCTTTGGAACCGATTGGTCTTCCACGCTTCATGCGTGTCATAATTTCATTAGTTTGTCCAACAGGGACATCAACTTTTATTGGAGCATTAGCAGCTGGTACATGTGATTTGGTCACTTTCTTTGAGTCTGTAAATGCGTCTGGCAATTGGTTAGCTAATATTTGCAAATGAATTATCTTTTGAACATTTAGTTCACATTCTTTAGTACGAGGATCAAAATGTGCTAATGATAATTCATTCCAACTAATGTCTTTTTCCAGCTGATTATTTTCTCCCCCTAGTGTTGGAAATTTTGATTCATCAAAATGACAATCGGCGAATCTTGCCGTCAATAAATCTCCTGTCATTGGTTCTAAATATTTTATTATAGATGGAGATTCAAATCCAACATAAATTCCCAACCTCCTTTGAGGTCCCATTTTAGTGCGTTGTGGTGGAGCAATTGGAACATATACCGCACATCCAAAAATTCTTATATGGGAAATATTAGGTATGTGACCAAAAACTAATTGTAAAGGAGAAATTTTATTATAGCTAGTTGGCCTGATGCGAATTAGTGTTGCTGCATGCAAAATAACATGTCCCCAACAAGATATTGGAAGTTTAGACTTCATAAGTAATGGTCTTGCAATTAATTGTAATCTCTTTATAAATGACTCCGCAAGTCCATTTTGTGTATGAACATGAGCTACAGGATGTTCAACATCAATTCCAATAGACATACAATAATCATTAAATGTCTGAGAAGTAAATTCACCAGCATTGTCTAGACGTATTTTCTTAATTGGATAATCAGAAAAATGTGCTCTCAATCGAATCAATTGAGCAAGTAATCTCGCAAACGCCAGGTTGCGTGTTGATAACAAAGTTACATGTGACCATCTTATTGATTCATCAATTAAAACCATAAAATATCTAAATGGTCCACATGATGGGTGTATTGGCCCACAAATATCACCATGTATACGTTCTAGAAATGTAAGAGATTCATTTTGTATTTTCGCTGGTGATGGTCGAATAATCAACTTTCCTTGAGAACACGCAGCACATGACAATTCATTAGTTTGAAGAATCTTCTGGTTCTTTAATGAATGTCCACATGAATTCTCTATTATTTTTCGCATCATTATTGATCCGGGATGGCCTAACCGATCATGCCAAACTATAAACATATTATTATCTGTAAACTTCTGGTTTACAATAATATGTGCTTCAATTGCACTAATATATGTGTAATACAAACCGGAGGAAAGCATAGACAATTTTTCTAATATGCATTTTTTATCAGACATTTTGCTAGTTATGTAAAGATATTCAATATTTTCTTCATTAGTTGTCTCAACATGGTATTCATTTCGGCGAATATCCTTAAAACTCAATAAATTTCTTTGAGACTTAGAAGAATATAATGCATTATCAATATAAAGTTGAGTTCCTCCATGTAACAACAATGTAACTCTTCCGGAGCCTTCTATTAAATTTGTACTACCCGAAATAGTACTAACATTGGCTTCTTGCATTACTAAATAAGAGAAATATTTTTTATTTTTAAGAATGGTATGAGTTGTTGCACTGTCGACGAGACATATCTCTTCATTATTGATGCCGTTGTTAACCATGGGAATATTCATTCTTTATGAAAACATAAGAAAAAAAAATAATCAATACAAAAAAATGTAATCAAGAATATAATAAATGAGTACATAAAATTTTATTTCCTTGATAAAAACAAAAATTACAACAGATACTCCAACAACAAAAATAAAATTTATTATCATTATTTATTTATTTATTTATTTTTTTTCATCATCACTAATCCAACAACAAAATAAAAATTTATTAATCTATTTATTTTATATCCTATCAGGACTAATCAAGTGATTAGTTTTTATTTTCTTCGATAAAGAAATCAGCAACATCCAAATGAGTAACATCAAGTTGGCTAATATCGAAATTGTCATCACAAACCAAATTCGTTTCGATATTTTTCTCCTTATTCTTTAGTAATGCTTGATATAGGTCAACAAGATGCTTCGGCGTACGACAAGTACGCGACCAATGACCTTTACCACCACAACGATAGCATGAATTCTCTTGTTCTTTATTGTGCCCACTTTTTTCTTTCTCAGTTTTTTCTTCATTATTTTTTGTCCATTTCTGGTGGGGATATATACTTTTAGAATGATCACCACGATAATAACCTCGACCGCGGCCTCGGCCACGGCCATTGTCACGCCCACGTCCTTGAAATTGTCCAGAATTATTATGCATCGCAACATTCACTTCAGGGAATGAAGCAGAACCAGTTGGACGGGATTCATGATTTTTCATCAAAAGCTCGTTATTTTGTTCAGCCACAAGAAGGCAAGAAATCAATTCAGAATATTTCTTGAAACCTTTTTCACGATATTGTTGTTGTAAGAGTATATTGGATGCATGAAAAGTGGAGAATGTTTTTTCTAACATATCTTGATCAGTAATATTTTCTCCACATAATTTTAATTGAGAACTAATTCTAAACATTGCTGAGTTAAACTCACTCACAGTTTTAAAATCTTGTAATCTCAAATGCATCCATTCATAACGAGCTTTTGGAAGAATTACAGTTTTCTGGTGATCATATCTTTCTTTTAAATCATTCCATAAAGTAAGTGGGTCTTTTACCGTAAGATATTCAGCTTTCAATCCTTCATGGAGGTGGTGACGAAGAAAGATCATAGCTTTGGCCTTGTCTTGATTAGTGGTGGTATTAGTTTCTTTGATTGTTTCTCCAAGGCCATTTGCATCTAAATGAATTTCAGCATCTAACACCCATGATAAGTAATTTTTTCCCGTAACGTCAAGAGCCACAAATTCGAGTTTGGCAAGATTCGACATAATGATACTATCACAAAAATGTAAACAATATTCAATACTGTGAAAACAAAATTAAAAAAATATATATATATACAACCCTTCAGAATTTAAACTTTTTTTTTTTTTTTTTTTAATAATGCTTCAAAACAGATTAATTAATCTAACTTGTAATAATGGAATCTATCACAATCAGAATAGGTAACTAAAAAGGCCGTATGACACACAATTAGTACTATTGTATAAATCTAAAATAGATGGTATTGAATGTATATAAATTTTCAATAAAATCCATTAATTGCAGAGGATATCAATCGTTGGATTTTCAAGTAGATGTTTCATGTTTAAAATTTGCGAAATGATTGTTAAATAATAAAGGACAAGTTACCAAAAATAAAAAAAATAAAAACAATACCGAATGGATCTAAAATTTTGTAGTTAA
This sequence comes from Carex arenaria, assembly GCA_964058825.1. NCBI lineage: Eukaryota > Viridiplantae > Streptophyta > Magnoliopsida > Poales > Cyperaceae > Carex > Carex arenaria. Next base: position 34,485 of record CAXKVW010000863.1, read on the forward strand.
ACAAAAAAAAAATATAATCAGATATGTGTACATTATAAAATTTATAATTAACATATGACTTCCATAATTTAATTTTATAATTGAACTTCGGGCCAATTGATAAAATTGCTGAAATAGCTTCGGGCTATTAATTCCATAATAATATAATCAGATGGCTTCAGGCCATTTCATAATTTATGTTTAACACAATAATATAAAAGAATCATAATATAACATAAAAAGGTAACATAATTAAATATTAAAAATAAATTACCTTGAATCTTCAAATAGTAGAGCTCTCGTGCTGATAACGTGTTATAAAGTAAAAATAAATAAACATAAACAAAGAAGAGAGAATGTAAAGAATGGCTATCTCTTATTCATATATTTCTCATGAGTGTACAATACAAGATTACAATGCCTCTATTTATAGACTACAAATTATACATGAAAAGTCATACAAATAATAAATGAGAAAATAAATTCCAAATAGTAGTGGCTATGAATTCCAATGGTAGTAGAATAGTGGGAGGTAAATGAGAATTAATATTGGAAGTTAATGGACCATCCATTATATTCATAATAAAAATCAGCCTAATTTTACTCATGTATTTTACCAAATAGGACCGTATCAACTATCATCAATCAGTCAATCACCAATCACCATCTTTGTTGAACAATGGATGGCTCCAGTTGTTTGAAATGGAAAAGACATAAATCGAAATAATGCGATGAGAACGGGGAGAAGTGGGAAGACCGAAGACGTCAAATTATCCAACAGATATCAACAAACCCAAATTCGTTGCTTACAGAAAGGAAACAAAAAAAAGAGAAGGGATGGACAGATAAAAAGAAAGAAATTAACAAAAGAAAGAAAAGAACTGCTGTGTACTTTTCAAACAGAGAGAAGGCAAAGCTTTTTCTGGTTAGAAGAAACTTCTCCAAAAATTCTCTTTACCACTTTCATCATTTCTCAATCATCCTCGTGCTTACAAGACCCAGATACCCAGTACAGCCATGGCGTCTCTTCTACTCTAGGTAAGGTATACTCTCTTTCACTTGCCTTTTATTATCTCTCTCTAGTTGTTATCCGTCTAGGCGCAGATACGGTATATCGTTAGTTCGATACTGCGATTCTTCTCCAGTTGGAACGAATCCGGATATGTCCCTTCACCGGTCAGGGGCGTTATATCGGTACTTCAGTTACTTGCTGCTGGTTCATGCCTGAGCTGACGTGTCAGTATTTAAGGGCTACGGGAATCTCTGGTTGAATTTTCGAATGGAGAGGATCGGCCCCGAAGTGCTCCATGAGAAAGAGACGATTAATAGAATTGGGGTAGGCATGCATATCGTTTACATGCAATTCATCTCATTTCTGGTATTTGGAATAGTTCTTTGAAATTTGAATGATTTTTGGTTGCTGTGTTTATTATTATTTTTTTAAGCAATGAGTGGCTCTGTCAATATCAGTTAATTACACAAGTAAGAAGAGAACTAGATAAGAGAGAATCAGAAAAAAGAGGCTTAAAGAGTTTTAAACTTATCTTTCATGGCCTGAGGGGTACCAGTGTTAGAGAATTAATACCAGGGTCCATGTGATTATTACCAATACTTAGTTGTCAATATGAAAAGGATACACCAAAAATCTCATATTCAATTCTTGAGAAGCATGAACCAGTCATACCTGGTAACATTATGTACCCATTCGGCCTTTTTATCAGTACTGTACAGTTAAGTATTTGGTAATTAAAGGTCATGGCATTTAATACAGGGGCAGAACTAGAAAATTTAGATTAGAGGGGCTAGAAAATCAAGTGTAGTGTAATTTTATATTATAAGGGAGGCTAAAAAGCATTAAAGCATACAAAAATTATAAAATTTTAATGGTTAAAATTACAAAATTTCAATTTATAGGGGTGGCTTAGTCCCCTTTTCAATGTGACTTACTATGCGGATTTAAAGCTTATGAAAGTGGAATTTGCTTCCGTCACCAACATGGACCGTTTTTATTTTTATTTTTTTCCTTATTGTTCTTTGCTATCAATTCTTCCCTCGGGAGTCACGGTTTGTACTGTGTGAATTTATTGTCGAATATATATATTTGGAAGAATGCAAATGGAAATTTTGGTTACATGAAAGACCAGTTTAATTGTTACTGTTATTGATTAAAGCAGTTAAAGACATGAGAAATTGTAAATTTACCATGTTATAAGAAAAATTCAAAACTACACATATACAAAAAAGGAACTAATTCCTTTAGAAAAACTTAGTAGTAACGTGAAGTTTTCATAATGCAATTGATTGTCTGATTGTCAAAAGTATGGAAGGCAAGATTCAATGCGAAATTTATTCTTAGCTTTATGTAATTGATGTAAGGAAAAGTAGTGTTATGGGCTTCGATGCAAACAGAAATAAGTGTTACAGAGCATTAAAAAAAATATGGTTTTGTGGAATGGGATTGTTGTACTGATCTGCTTAGCAGTATGGTTTTCAATGTGGTTTTACTTTTTAAAGATGTTTGCAGTATTAAAGCAGAATACATGGTTATTTTTTCAAGTACATACAAAATAGTTACAGGTCTTCTGGTTGTTTAACCAGAAATTTAGTGAATCTTTCGGGAGGGATTAAAATGTAATTTAAGAAAGGTTTTGGATGTATTTGGAAAATGCAAGGTTCGCGTGCATATTAAGCTTCCTTTCTATATATATGTTCAATCGTCTCTAGTGAAGTGAATATCATCCGAATACATTGAAATTCTACTAAAATAGTTTGAAATTTTTTTATTCGACTTGTTTATCCTGTTCTCCATGTTTTAGTTATGTAGGTAGATCTGTTGCTAGTCTTTCTCCGGTTATATGTTAAGTTTTTAATAGATTTATTGAAGTTTCTAACCAAATTATTGATTTTATTGATTTTCTTTATTACTCGGTGCTTAATAATTGTAGATCTTCGATTTTGTTTTGGTCTTGCATGTGAATTTTTTCAATCCTCAAATTTAATTTTCTTTCAAATCGTCAGAATTGTTCACGGATCTTTCAAATTTTCAGTTATACCTCAACATCTATTTGAAGCACATCATCAAAACTCAGTTTTTTGGCATTCCCCAACAGCAAAATGGGGAATACAGCATGTGGTAGCAGGAGGCAAGTGGATGAGAGGTACACAAGGCCGCAAGGTTTGTATCCACATGGAAGCATAGATGAAAAGAAGCTAAGAAAATTAATCCTCGACTTCAAGCTTGCGCCTTGTTATCCTGGCGAAGATGAATTAGCAATGGATCTGGAAGAGTGCCCCATTTGTTTTTTGGTACAACTTTTTTTAATTTTACATAATATGTCATTTTTTTTTATATAACTTGTGATTTTAGTGTTCTTATCACATGCAATCGCCTTTTTTTTTGTTTCCTGTCAAATACTGGTATAGATGAATAAGTTGATTGATTCGCCTAATATTAATGCATGTGTTAAGGAGTTTGTCCAACGAAATTTTCATATGATTCCCCAAAATTTCCCAAAAATTGACTCTAGCCTCACATAATGTTTCCGTCATAAGACAAGTATGCATCTGATCTTGAGGAGTACCCATGTGCCTTTTGGTTCATGATTGTATAGATATTACTAATTGCATTCAGTCAATTTCATATAGTACTTTGCAATGAAGTTTAATGGATGGATTTCTTGCATGCATGGTACTTGGTTCTTATAATTTTTTTTTTTCCTTATGCAGTATTATCCAAGTCTGAACCGCTCTAAATGTTGCGCCCAGAGCATATGTACAGGTACGATCTTTAGGCTATGTTTCAGTTTAGGGTATTCCCTCCACTTTATCCCTCTACAAGACATGGCATTGGTATGAATTGTAAAGATATGTCTGAAATTCTTTTCTATATTATAAACTGTAAAGTACTTCTGCAATTCGCTTAAGCATCTTTTCTGTAGATAGCATAAGAATTAATTTGATTTAGTCCCCTCCAGGGCACCAGTGTATTTGTCTACTTTCCTAGACTTATATGGTGCTTATCTTTTTCTCCTGTTAGTAATGATGGTTAGCGTACTCTTTTGAATTATGGGAATGTCTCTTATCCTTCTTCCAGTTTACAACCCAGCATATACCAAAACTACCCCTCATACCTACCACATAATAAGAGAGAGGCAGTTCAAGAGTGAATTTGATTTTTTTCTTTTTCTTTTTTTGTGTGTGGGGGATGGGGTGGTGTGGGGTGTCGGGGGGTGGGGGGGAGGGGGGGAGCATGGATGTTTGTTGTTTATAATTCAAATAATGCTTTCTATGTTGTAAGAATTTTGTATTTGGTGTTTATTGCAGAGTGCTTTCTTCAGGTCAAGCCACACCAGACAACTCGGCACGTGCTGTATCCTTTGTTATTAATTATCTGAAAGGGTGCATGGAACTTGAAACTATGGGTCTTATTTTAATTTATCTGAAAAAAATAGTTAATTACTTAACCTTATTATAAAGATGCCCTTTTTGTAAAACTACAAGTTACACTGTGGAATACCGGGGGTTCAAGACAAGGGATGAGAAGCGCAAGGACCAGATTGTAAGTTCCTTAGTTTTATTTATTTGGACTTTTTTGTGCACATTGGCCCTCAGAAATTTTGTTCTGTATCTTTTAAGTTCGGCATTCCATCCAATGCAGCTCTTGGACCCTTGGTAGATCTGTGCCTGGTCTGAGCCCAAAATTTAGAAGTTGGTTTAAGTTGGTCCCACCTAGTACCAAATTAATACATGCACTTATGTATTAGCCTCTTCTAATATTCAATAGTGCAAGTCATGTTGCAGGTAATGGAATTAATTTTTCCTTTTGAACTCACTTTGTGCTCAATTCAGGATCAATGACCCTATTGTGCTGAAGCATTATTTAGCCCTTGAAACTGTTCATAAGAAGAAAAAAAATAGAAATTTATCCAACACCAGCTGAAGCATTATTTTTTATGCCCAATTTTACAACAGCTAGTTTTTTTTTTTAGGGTAGGTTTCTTTAATTAGTTTCAAGACTCGAGTGCTCTTTAGTTGTTCCAATCTTTCCTCCTTCTTTTCTTACTTTTTTATTTTGGGATGTAGGAGGAGCAAAAGGTCATAGAGGCCCAGATAAGGCTAAGGCAGCAAGAAATCCTGGACGAAAATGAGAGATTGCAAAAGAGAAAGAATGCTGCCACTTCAAGTGCCATTGCCGTTCCTACTGAAGAACAATTCCGTGATTTATGTGGTGTACCAAGTTCATGTATGGATTCCTTTTTTTTTTTTTGGTGGAACATTTTCAGATTATTTATGTTTTCTTTCGGGTTTGGGGTTACAGTTGTAGACTATATATCTGGAATTGACAGCTTGGACCCAGCCTGGTTAGATTAAGGGCACCAGCAAAGTAATTAGATAATCTGATGGGTCAGGTCAGGTTCAGAACAGCATTGTAACGAGAAAATCTGACCACCCGCCCGACCTGTTTAGTATAACATTGAAGCACCTAATGTAGTTCCTATCCGAACCCAACAGGTCCACTTGATCCTTCCAGGAATTATATGACCAGTATGTTGTGGATCCAGGTTAGAGCCCTTATGCCCTGACCCATTTAATATTAGTTCACAAAAAAAAAAAAAAAACCAAAAACCCAAGCACCCAATTAGTTTTTTTTTTTTTTTTTTTTTTCATTCAGAGCATATTAAGAAAGAAAAAAAGTCCATCACGTATTGAAAACCACCTGTCCAAGAATACTTTTTTTGACAATTTAGACCCTGTGCCAACCTAATCTGACGTCGACCTTGACATTAGACAACCTGATGGGTTACTCGGTGGGGTCCAGTAGGTCAGGTTATCTCTAACATGATTTTGTAGTTTTGTTGGAAATATGCTGACCCTACCTGACTAACTACATCACCTGGCTGAAATTTAATGACAGAAATCTGTTTGGCATCATTAGTCAGTGCATGCTATATTTAATTGGTTTTTTCTTTGCCTTCTAAGTGCCGAGAAGAGCTGAAAGCAGCGATGGATATCTTTCTTCTCGCTCTGTGAGCCTGTCTTCCTCAAACACTAGGCCTTCTCCTACTACACAGGCTAGGTACAATGAAGGAAGCCTAACAAAAATTTTCAATTGTTATTATCCACTTGCTTTTTAATTTTAATTTGTAGTTAACTTTGGTTTCATTTCACACTATTTTTTTCTAGTGAGGGCTCCAACCTATGATCCTGTAGCCTATCTACCTTTTTTTTTTATTTTCTGGTGAGAACGATGAATTAAGTTTTGACTATTCTTTAATTGAAGGAATGGAGACTATAATCTGGATTTGGAGGAAGTGATGCTTATGGAGGCAATGTGGCTCTCTCTTCAGGTGAATAACCAAACACTAATATTAAATTCTTGTTAAGAAGAAATTCTGCGCTAGCATTGCAAAACCTCAAACATAATTTATAGTTGTATACCAGTTAATAATGAGATTGACTCAAGGACTGAAGCAAAAAAAAAAAGAAAAAAGAAAAAAGAAAAGAAAAGAAATATAACCTGGTAGGGTAGGTCCAGTAGAGGTAGTTTTGAGCAGCTTTTGAAAGTAAATGGGAATATGAAATGGTATAGATAACATTTAAACAGTAGTTTTGTAATCTAATCTTGAGAGGTATTGATGCAATTTATTATACAATATGGATTACATATAAATGAATACCTCTTACTTCAGGAGCAAGAATCTCGAGCAAATGACAACAATGCCTCTCAAACCTTTGAGATGACGCCTTCTCCCAATTCCTCAACTGGACTTGTTTGTGCAGTTGCTGACCTGGCAGAACATCAGCACCGGCTTCCGGAAGCTCCGCCTTACTCCCATGCCAATCCAAGCCTTCTAGAAACTTCTAATAGTTCTCATCCCATGACCAGCGAGGCAAATTCCCCAATAAGAGGGCTTGTGGCAAGAGAGGATCGGCAGTTTGACCACTGGTCAATAACTGCAGAGAGGGGGGCCAGTGCCAGTAGTAGTTACAGTGATGCTGGAATGATGAACTGGAATATACCAGAGGGTTTTGAGGAGCAGATGAGACTGGCTTTGGCAGTTTCTCTGGCTGAAGCACGGGCAAGGGCTAGGGTTTCGGGCTGATGCAGAAGCATTTCTTTTGATTGATATTCCTTTCTTTAAATTTTCTATTCCGCGTGTGTGCGTCCATATGTGTGTGTGTGTGTGATTTTTTTTCTTTGGGGGGTAAATTCAAATTGCGTTTATTGTAGGATGTAGTTGTGCATTATGGTATTGCTTAATTTTTATAGGGTTGTATATGATATGGGGAAAAAATTACAGGAGTTGGGGGGAAAGGAGGAATATTTTGGTATCTTTGCATCTCTGTTTGGCGGTAGGGAGTACTGTCCAACATTGGTTGGAGTCATCTTAGGGTCTATCTAGTTGTTGTTTCATTGAAGAAATTAAGGAATGTAAATCGGGGTAAAAAGAAAGATCTTTGAAATAGGGAATTGTAAATGAAATGGATATGTTGAAGAAATGTAATGGCAGTGGTAGCACAGCTTGCAGTGTAGTAAAATTTGTTATGATAGTTTGTCATGAGTTTCTCTAATGGTTCAATTTTCAAGTGGCATATACTTTTCTTTCATAATATATGTAGTTTGCATATACTTTTCTTTCATAACGACTTCATCCCGTTTGAGCCCTTTTTACTCTTTTATTTTTTTTTTGTTTCGAGTGAAATATTGGGATCAAGTCAACTTAACTCTGCAAATTTAGGTATTACATAATGGGGGAATTTCACGTGTACCCCTAAAAACCTTCAAATTTAGGTATTTCTTTCTCTAAAATTTGAAATTATGTATTTCCTTCTCTAAATTTTAAAAACTCATAAATTTATCTATTTTTTTTTTTATTAAAACTCATTATAAATTTCTAAAATATCTATTTTACCCTTTATTAAAAGCATGTAAAGTCCATCATACTCAAATTTGAATCTGAAAGAGTCCTCCACCGTCTGATCCATGCGCATCGTATTAAGATTTGTGCGCATTGCTTCAATATTTGTGCTAATCTAATGTGCACAGATCTTAAAGCAATTCTGATCAGTGCGCATCGCATTAAGATCTGTGCATCTCGCTTCAACATGCATGCGTTTTTGCATCAAGATTCGTGCTGATCTTGCGTATAAAATCTAAAAGCAGTTCGAACGGTAGAGGAACCGTTCATATTCAAATTTGAGTCTGATGAGATTTATTTTAATAAAGGGTAAAATGTGTATTTTATAAATTTAGAATGAGTTTTAATATAAAAGATAATAAAATGAATAAATTTGTGAGTTTTTGAAGTTTAGAGGAGAAAATATGTAATTTCAAACTTTAGAGGGAGAAATATGTAATTTTGAAGTTTTTGAGGGGTACACGTGAAATTCCCCCCTACATAATAGGCAGCAAAATGCATTAGTAAACCAAGCCATTTGAGAAAAATCTATAGATGTCTGTCACGAGAAGTCGAGAACAAGGACCTCACACATTATTCCAACAATTTAACCACCGTGCATGAGCATGCTAGCATGTCAAACGGTAATGTACTTTTCAAAAGTTAATTAAGGCTTGAAAACACCACATGTTTCTTTGTAACCAAAAAGAGTAAAAGAACAATACAAAATAACGACAGGCCGTACCGAATCGAGCTTGGATGTGGCCCAAACGAATCCACTTACTTTTCAGACCAATAATAGGCCGTGTTCTGAATCGTTCTCCGACTAGTTCATATGGGCCATGTTCGCCCAAACCAACAATAATATAAAAACAAAACATTATTTCATTTGTGATAACCGCAAAGCATATAACATTTGTGGGTCAGTTCCGGGTATATCTTTGTGGCCCAAATGAACCGGATCTGGGTCAGTTCCGGGTCGGATCCAGTTCAGTTCTGAATCGGTTCGAGATAATCAGGTAAAAGTAGCATCTCTATTCATTCTATGTTGCTCTTCAAAAATCATTTCATTCTCACAAGCACAAAACTAACAATGTACCTTTTAACCATAACATATAATAACATATTATGTATCAGTAATTAAAAAAAATAAGAAAAACCTCTATGTATCCATCTAAGTTGACAAAGTATCATCAAAAATCATTTTATTCATTTTATTTTCCGTTGCAAAGCACGGGCACTTGACTAGTTCTCATAAATGAACGTAGAGCATTATTAAGTGCATGCTACCTGAGAATACAGTTGTGGCATATGACAGTGCATACCTTCCTATCTTTAGTCCTTGACGTAATTACCATATGAAATGAATCTACTTTGTCAAACAAGCATCCAACCGCACCTTCAAATCAACAGGCTCAGAAGCTGCGTTCATAAACTCATGATCCTTCAACAAATCAGCCATGGTGTCGGGAAACAAGAACACCTCCAAGTCCATGCTTCCCCTACCCTCCCACTGCCAATGGTATTCACATCCAATGCATTACCTGAAAAGGGAATCTTTTACAATTAGTCGATCCGGACCGTTCTTTTGAGCTTGGCACAAATCTCAAAGCCCAATAATATTGCCCCCCCCTATTTCCCCCGAGTGATAGATCGCCACACCAACGAGGCAAGAGCTTGAAATGAAGAAATATTATCTACAGAACCAAAAAGAGTTCAAAATTAGATCTAATTAACACAAATACAATTGATAATTGTTTTAAAGCAGTAGTTCATATAATTTTGCTCTATTTTTGACAGCAATTCCAAAAAGAGTTGAAGAGCTTATGATTCAGCAGGTATATAGTTGTACAAAATCAGAGATTTTTCACCAAAATAAGATAACAGAACTCTCGAGTCTCGATCGACGTGGTTTCCTCAATTAAATTAATTACCTATTTGGAAATTAAGACTCCTACACAAATTCCTACAAATAGGCCTTTAATTTGAGCTAGTACCTTCTCCACACTCTTGGTTTGCTCTAGCCTTGAGTCTGGCAATCGACTCAAGAGAGAAGTGGACAACCTCTCTTGTATTGGCGGCGGCACAAACCGCTCAATAAATTGGGTTGTAGACGAAAAAGGAAGCTTGATAGGAGGATCTCCAAATCCATCAATGAAGAACTTTTCATGAACCGGCGGTCGTGAAAGCACACAGTCTATCCCGGAAGCTTTGGTGCAAGCAATCTCTGCCCATGAATTCAAGAAATGCCAGATGAAAGTTCCCTCAGCAACCATTGAATTCAGGGCACATCCCACAAACACACCATCACTGAGCTCTGTCACCTATATTCTCAAAGGACAGATAAACACATATCAGGAAGAAATACAGATACAACCACACTATTGTAAAGTTGTAATAGCAAAAGGTAGAAATATTAATTGTGTATATGACCTTTGTTTTTGTAAATATTTAATTAGTGCTTGCATTTATAACCAACTACATGACATGGTTATTCCCGTCAAATGAAATAATTGCCTTCAGCTCTCAGTATCACTGATTCGGATTTTTCAGATAATAACCCCATTAACAGAATTAATCCCCAACTTGAACGACCCAATCCAAACGCAGATGAACCAATCTCTCATTGGAGCTGATATCTACAATCAGCCTAGCTAGCTAGCATATATTAAATAATAAATATTGATAAGATTCATTTTGATTCAAACATAAATAATAGTTCGGAATAATTAATAGCTAATCCGAATTAGCACTATTCTTTGCCTCATCCAAACGTATCCTAAAGAAATAGTGAGATCTTCTTTTTGAAAATCACTTAAAAGAAATCGAGTCAATTAATTTCTCCTACTATTTTATTCATAAAATTTCTATAAATATTTTTGTTTTTTTGAAAACATGCCCTCCCAAATCCCCATCAATTAGCAACAGTTCAGGACAATTAACACTATGATCGGAATGAAGGTTATACAATAGTTCAATTCATTTCAATAGAATAGAGTTGAAAAAATAATAATTTAGAATTGAATTTTAGTGATTGGAATGGTTAATTTTAAAGAAGAATTGATTTGGAGATATATTAAAAAAAGTTATATTTTTCACTATATTTACTTTACATGTTAATATGTTATTGGTATCACTTATCACGAAGAAGGGCACTATTGTATTTTTACTCAATCAATTCTGATTCTTGTCAAATCTTTACTATTTTCGTGAGATTTCAACAAACATTTATTTTCCAATCAAATCCCGTCAATCGAAATCATCACGCCCTTTCCTTTTCTTTCCCATCATAGTGTAAGGCTTGAAAAGAGAACATGTTTTTTTTGCAACCGACAACAATAAGAGAACAAAACAGATCACTTGCGTTTCAGAACAATTATTGGGCCGTGGTCGGTATCGTTTACAGATTACTTCATATGGGAGTCCAATTCCATTAATTTGTTCTTCTTTTCTTAAATGGAATATAGGCCGATTACTTCATATGGAATACCAAATCCATGAAATTATTCTTCTTTCCTCAAATTAAATGTCTTAAAAACGTCAGGTCAACTCTTCGGATCAAATTGATGCTAATCATTTTGGTTTTTTTCCAGCTGGACAGGTACGCAAATAGTTGAGGTACGAAATGGTTGTTTAAAGTCGCGATTTATAGTACCCATGTGAATGGACCGGACTCTGCTGAGCTCCTGCTTTTTAGATTCCAACTATTTAAATTTGTTGAAATTTGTGTATGGAATTTTTCTTTTATTGAGATAAGCAAATGAAATTTTTTGAATGATTGGAATCGGAAAATTAGGATTCTATTTTTCTTAGAAAAAAACAGCTGAGTCGAATTGGAAAAAGGTACGTTTTTCTTAATTTTGCGGTCCCCCTCAGCCGCAGACAAGGCTGTCACTATTAGAAATCCGTATCCTCCATGTACCTTAAACAAATTACAAACGGACGGCATATATTAATCTAAACTGGACCAAAGCTAATTCGGTTCGATGATTCCAGTGTTGTAAATAACAGTATGCAGTCGTCGGACAGATAGGGTACCGTCAAACGATTAATCGGTATACGGATTAATCGAAATTATGCAGATAATTTAACATTTTTATTAAATTTATGTATATATCATAATTTAGTGAAAATAATCTATTTAAATAATTAAACTTATTAAATAAACTTAATTTAACTTAGTTTTATTATTGTAACATGACACTACACTTATTTCTTCTTAACACATAAGCACTTTTTATATGTGTAAGTAATACATTTTTTTTAATGAAAAAACAAATTTGAGAATTAAACTTTTTCAAATACTAATAACATATTATTTGAAAGAATGAAACATTCCAACATAAAATAATAATTTTTGTTTATGATAACAACTTAATTTCATAAATGAACACGTCATACTAATTGAAAAAATTACATCAATAAGTAAAAAGAAATATATGGTACATAAATAATAAAAGAATTAATCAATTTCAAAGTAAGAAGAAAAAATATATATAAAAAGTATTGGATGTATATCCAAGCACACACTATCACAGAAAAAAAATGTGAAAATAAATATTCACTGGAATAAACGAAAATAAACGGGAATAAACAGACGATTAAACGGAAAAACGGCTGATTAAACGTTTCTAACCGCAAACATGCCTCCGTTAAGGTATGCGTAACGGTTTGGCCACTGTTTTTGTTTAAACGGCCATTTAAACAGCAGTTAAAATCGTTTTTTACAACACTGTGTGGTGCCTGTAAGAGGTTCATTTTGAGATTCGTTTCAAGTTAAAAGAACTAATTTGGACCATTCGTTTGTAATTTGCTTGAGTCAGTTAGCTGGGGTGATCCGAATTCCATTATTAGGGGCAGTTCGATAATATCTGGAATATTAAAAGAACACAGGAAAATGAAAAATACGGAATAGGTTTTTATTATGTACTATTTCAATTGTGTTGAGTTAGAAGATGAAAAAGTCAAATAGTAATAGAGGATAAAAGTATAGATGAAAAAGTGAAATAGTGAAGAATTATAATAGTTCTTATGAATGAGTCAAATTTATTGAAAAACGTCAATTTTGTATCGAAAATGCGGTATCGTTGGAGCTTAGAGCGTAGAGTCTCATCTCGGTCGAAGTGCGATAGTGAGTAGATCCGGTTATCGTCAGAGTGCGGCAACGATCGAATAAGCGGATCCGATCGTGGATCGAGAGGGAAGTAATTAGTGTCGAGCAGAGCTGATTGTAGCCGAGAATGCGGTAATGTCGGAGCTCGGAGTGTAGAGTTTTCATCTCGATTATAGCACGACGGTGACTAGATCCGATCTTTGTCGGAGCGCGGTGGTGATCGAAGAAACGGATCCGGTCGTGAAACGAGATTGAAAATAAATTTTAAAATTGAGTATGAATATAAATATTTATTTTTATGTTATATGTAGAACTTAGAATTTTTGTAACTTTTTTTTATCAATTTATTTTGTTAGTGGTAATTTTAACCACTAACCATCAATTTTTTTTTTGTACCCTACTAGTCCCCACGTAGTGATATAGTGAAGATTTGGTTCATACATAAATAGAAGGCGAACTTGTAAAAAATAAGAATTTAACTGTAAAATTTCAAACTCAATTACATATTTTTAATTTACACAATTTAACTCAATTTTATTTTTATTCAGCAAAATAGAAGCTCTATTTCAATTCATTATAATTTTCCTCTCTAACAGAATATAAACTCTATTCACCGAAAATTTTATTAATAATATTAAAAAACAAATTAAAGAAAATAGTATGTCTTTTCTGGAAATTCTAAAAATAATATTTTCACTAGATAATTCAGTGGAATGTATGGTTAATTTTGCTAAATTATTAAGGGTGTGTTTGGGTGGGTAAAGAATAGCTACTATTCTGAATTAGCACTATTTCGAGCTACTAATCTACATTTGGGTGTGTTTGGATTAGCGAATAGCCACTATTCTTTGTTTGTCTTTTGTGGAATTGTTCACTATTCTACTAATCCTACAAAATGTTGAAATAGCTACTATCCTTGCACTATTCTTGATTCATCCAAACGCACCCTAAGCAAATTGTATGGACAATTTCTTTGAATTTACTGTTTGGATGGTGTAAGAATAGCTAAAATAGCAATGTGCATCCAAAAGTAGGGATGAAAACGGATCGAATACGGATCGGATAGTGATAAAACCATATTCGTATCCGTTTTTATTTTTCGGATACGGATACGAATCGGATATTAATCGGATACGAATACGGATTGGATATTAATCGAATACATTTACGGATCGGATATTAGTCGGATACAAATACGAATACGGATATAGTTCGAATTTTTAATTCGGATATTATAACAGAATTAACATATTATATAAAGATTTGAAGATAAGGTTATTGCATAGAAATAATTAAAGAGCTTGATTGCTAAATAATATTTGTTTTCTTGAGCAATTTATTAGCATTTTTAAAATTTATTATGAATTTTGAAACTTAAAATTTATCTTACAAAAAGAAATAAAAATTTAAGATGCTATTTGAATGACAATGGGAACCCTCACTCACGAATGACCACACAGATTCCATCTTTTTTTTTTTTCTCTTCTCTCTATTTTTATTAAGGCGGACCCCACCTCAATTAAACCCTCTACTTTTCTTTCTCTTTCTATTTCACTTAGGCTGTGCTCCGCAAACCAAGTACGGAGAGGAAGGGGAAAGAAGAGAAAGGAAGGGGCGCCCCGGCCCGTTACTTCGCTACAGTAAAACCTACACCCCGAATCGGAGGGTACAAAGTTCGGAGCTTTTGTACGAGGCTTTCTCTTCCGTTACCCTCGCTACAGGACCCGCGTTCCTTCCTTTCCCTCTCCGATAACCTCTTCTGGAGCAAGTAGATGGTCGTGGGCAGACCGAGATTGTGCCGACTTCCCCTGCCTTCCCTTTAATGAAGGAGTTTTCCCCCTCTCTGGAGCACAGCCTTATAGCTGGACCCCACCCCTCATTTTTCTCCCTTCCTCTTTCCTCTCTGGAGACAGTGAATGCCAAACTTTTCTCTTTTCTTTCTCCCGCTGTCGTGTTGCACAAGTCCGCCCCATGTCGAGTGACGATATTGTCGCCCCTACTCCTACGCCCTGTCCTCTCTACCACCTACGCCATCCTTTTTCCTCTTTCTCTTTCTCTTCCGAGTGATAAAAATTCAAAATTTCGAATATCCGAAAAATCAATAAATACGGATACCGATAATTATCCGAATCCGTATCCGTATACGTATCCGCTCTCGAAATCAAAACCGAATTCGTATTCGTATCCGGATAAATTGTATCCGTATCCGTATCCGCAAACTATCCGTATCCGACTATCCGAATCCGAAAAATTCGAATACGGATCCAGATACGGACGGATAATATCCGACCCATTTTCATCCCTAAGACATTTTTGCTATTCAGAATAGTGAGAATATATGGTATTATCTATTTCTTGGAAATATTGGAATAACTACTATTCGAAAGTGTGAATAGAGAAAAAAATGTTTATTACCGTCAATACAGTTCCGAAATGATAAAATTAGCACAGCTTATTTTATCTCTACGTCGTGACAATTCATTTAAGACCCCACTTATATATCTTTTCTCTTAATAAGCATCTTGTTAACACTATTATTTATCAGTTATAACTATTTACTATTCTAAATGTACAATTCAAACAACATTTTTACTATTCAGAATATCACAATTTGCACACTATTATGAAAATAAATATTTTTTCACTATTCTTATCTACTGTTTTAAATAGTAACTATTCTAGCTATTCTAAACGTACTAGTCACATACTCGGTCTGTAGCTGAATTACAAACATTAAACAATTTAACAATTCGTTTGACTTTTTTGTGTTTTGTTTTATATTAAAATATTAGAATAGTTTACAGTTTGAAACGTTGAATTGAATATTTTAATAAAAAAAATCATGATTTTGTGTCTTTTCCATTAAAATATTGGAAAATTTAATTGAATCGAATACTTTTATATAAAAGTACCGAGTTAATTCTGACTTAAATTTGTGATGAGCGAACTGTAACGAACTGATTGATCAAGCCACAAGCTAACAAAATGGAATTCATACAGTGGAGTAACTCAATTTTTGAGTTTTATATCGGAACCGTCCAATTCAAATTTGTGAAATTCATTTCGAAGTGGAGCACACACATTTTGAGAATAGATTTGAATTTTGAAACAATCTCGAATGACAGATTCGGATTAGACGGTCTCAATTCAAAAACTTACACTCTGATTGGAAAGATGTGGGAACTTCAAAACGCGAAAGCGAATTGGAAATTGATCAAAATTCGCTAATCGAAAGGGAAGAAAAAAGGCCACTCGATTTCAATTATCAAGATTCGGCTGGATTTTAAAAAAAAATCGCCAGTTAAAATCCCCAGTAAAAGTACGTTATTACCCTTTCTTGTGGTGGTCTAAGAAGAGGAGGGGCATCAGTAAAATCAGATCACAATCATTCTTTGAAGAAGTCAACAATGTCTTCGTCTTCTCGTTTCAGGTCACCTCCTCTCTTATGTTTCAAATTTGCTTTGTACAGAGTTGAATGGTCTGAAAGACAATGACTTGGGTGTTGCGCACAAATCTTAAAGCATATTGAACGGTGATTGATCTACTTGGGTATTCCGCACTTCTTTCAATTATTTTCTGACACTATCAACTTCTCCGTCTCTCTCTCCCAGAACAAGTAGCTCTCGCGAGCGTTCTCTCTCGTATTATCTCGATCAAACACAAAAAATAAAGAGTCAAGCTTTGGGACTCGCCTACAATCCAGCTTAAAAAAATTCAATGGCATCTACATTCCCTACCGTTAGCACCATTAATACCTACCAAATTAAGTGCGCACCAAATCCCCTTGCGCCCCGTCTGATCCAGTTCACACCATGGGAGCTTACCTTGCTTAGTGTGAACTACATACAGAAAGGCCTCCTCTTTGCTAAACCTTCTCAACTCTCTTTCCTTCAAATCTTTGAGTTACTGAAGGATTCCTTGGAAGAAACCCTACATCACTTCTACCCATTCTCAGGCCGCTTGAAAGTCACTTGCGATGGTGAGGCCACATTTATCGAATTAGAGCTAGTACCAGGATCGGTTGGGGCGGTGATCATACAAGCTGTTGCAGAGCGTGTTACAGTTGCTGACGCGGCTTCATATGGTGACCGGGATTCGCCGGAGGTGCTAAATGAACTTTTCCCATTTGATGGAGCTATTAGCTTTGATGGCTGCAGGAAGCCGCTTCTCGCTGTACAGGTGCAAATTTGGGAAATTTTACCTTAATTTCATTTAAAAATGGTTCAACTTTTATATATGTAACTTTTAGGTGCCTGAACTCGCTTTTCTTTTCCCAAGCTGAGATACTGGCCTCATTTTAATTCAATACTGAACAGATTATGGCTTTAATTATCAGATCAAATAACTGGTGAAAAGCTTTTAAAAATCAACTGTCCAAATCATGTGTGTAGACATAGGCGAAGCCAACGTGAAACAGGGTAGGCAAGTAAGTTGCCTATTTCCTGGCTCAGAGTCCAACAAGGGAGATTAATCAAAAAAAAAAAAAAAAAACCCTCCTAAAAACTCCGCGAAGGAGAAAGGAACGCCACTGATCACCACCACTTTGCTGCCTGTGCTCGCCTGTGTCCGCTAGCTCTAGCCGCCTACTGCTACTGGAACTGGTACATCTTAAATCTATTTTTAATGGTTCAGGATCGGATTAGTGTGACTTGCAATTTACAATTATGATTCTATGGTTGCGGTTTTAGATTTGAAAATTGAGGTGGATGTATTATCAATTTCCAAATCTAAAACTGCAACCATAAAATCATAATTGTAAATTGCAAGTCACACTAATCCGATCCTGAACCAATTAAAAATAGATTTAAGATGTACCAGTTCCAGTAGCAGTAGGGGACAAGGACTAGCGGGAACAGAAGGCGGTCAACGGACACAGGCGGTGAAGTGGTGGCGATCAGCGATGTTTCTTTCTCCTTCTCAGAGTAGTGATCATCTTTTTTTTTTTAAGCGTATCGTGCGTAGGCTCTCAGCGGAGTGTTAGTTTTTTTTTTTTTTTTTTTTGATTGATCTCTTTTGTTGGGCTCTGGGCTGAGTAAGGGTAGACAACTTATTTTTTAAGAGGTAGGCAAGCTAAAAATTATCCGTCAAAAAAAAAATTTATAGGAGTAAAGCATTTGCTTCACTTATGCTTACAGTCTAATAAGTTTTCTTAAATAGAATAAACATGAAAGGTAAGGAATATAAGAGGAACACTGCAAGGACAATTAGCTTGGCAATCCTAGCAAAAAAGTGTGCAAGAGCAAAGTTAGACTATGGGAGTCAAATGTGAATTTTACAGTATTCGTAACATTTTGATCTAAGCTATACATAAAATTACATATACATACATAAATTTTGAAAATAAATGGGGGTCAATCGACCCCCATTTGGTCTTACTACCTCTGCCCCTGCAAAGATCGATAACCAAAGATATGATTTATTCATATTTGGCATTTATATATGAGGAGCGATAAGACTTTACAATTTTTCTTATCTCAGTTGTCAAAGTCCAAATAGTCGATTCAAACTGCTCAACATGTTTTTCATATTAAAATGTGCTGACACACTGAATTTTATATATTTTTTTTTGAAAATTATTTTCTATTATTTCAAAGAAGTACAAATTAATGTTTCTGGACCATCCAAAAACAGTGATTTTGCACTTATAAAAAAATAGTAAAATATTTAAAAAAAATATAAAATTTGGTGTTCAAACATATTTTAATATAGATATCGTGTTGAGTGGTGTGACTGTCTGGATTTTGAAACTTTTTACACTTAATAGGTTTTTCAGGGGCAGTTGAAATGCCACAGTCATATATAAGTCTAAATTCTTAGAACCATAATGTTTAATAAAATGGGAGAAGCATCCGATACCACCTCTGTAATTTGTGCCTGTAGGGGATTGAACTGAACTTCATGGATTATCATCCAAATACCTTATCTCTTGACACAGGAAATCATTTGCCAATGTTAGTTTGTTTATCATGTAAACTACAATGCTCAGGACTTCTAATCCTATCTGTCTGTCTAATGAATGACTCTTGTCTTTTCTAACACCTACCTTCCACTTAATGCTAGGCTGAATGCAATTGCCCCACTGAGAGGTATTGGTTCATGTCGGTTTCAGTTGGGTTGTTCAGGTTTGGAATTAATTTTGGTTTGTTAGGTTGTTATCTGATCAAAAGAAGATACCACAATTCTTAAATATTCAGTAATTTATCTGTTGCGTAGCAGAAGATGTAGTAGGGGTATCAACGGGTATGATACGGATCGGATGGAGACATTTTCATATCCATACCCGTTATGATAGCAAAAAAAATCTCTATCTTTACCTGTCTTTTTGAATATGGTTTGAGTTGGATAAATGGATAAAAAAGTGCCATTGACATTTCAATTTGTGTTTTAGATAAAATATTTTTCAAAACAAGAAAAAAAAATAAATAATGAATACAACTAATTTGTATTATGAAAATTTAATAAAATACAAAACTTTATTGTATCATATATGTATCATATTTAATTCTTTGTACAAATATATATCTATATATATCATTTTATTTTTAAAAATTATCTTATATGAAAACAAATAAGGTAACGGAAAAAATCGTTATCCTTACCCGTACCCGACAAGTTAACGAAAAAATAATCTTACTCTTACTCGTATTTTTGAATATGATATGGATCGGATAAACGGATAAAAGAGTGCCATTGACATCCTAGATGTAGTGACACCTGGGTCAGCGGTAGTGGGAGGTGAAACCAATTATTTCAATTATTGATGTGATAAACCACATCTTAAATTTTCAGTAATTACATCTGCAACCATTAATTTGTAATTTGTTATGGATGCAAATATGGAAAATCACAAACAAACTTTTTACAAGAACAAAAGTTTTTTTTTTTTTTTTGAGAATCTTGGCGGAGAGGCTACCGAGTGTTATAATAAATTAATAATTTAATAAAAACGTACAAAGAACATCAAAACCATCCATCTACTAATGCGAGATTATACAAAACAGAGGCAAATAATCAGAAAAACTTACAAAACCACATGCCCTATAACTAACACATGTACCACCTCGTCTACATGTGTTAAAAAAAACTATTTGTTGGCCCATTTTCATAAATCTCCTGCCAGCAGTCTTCGCCCCTTTTTCCCTTGTTTTCCTAGCAATGCTGCACCCACAAAGCCACAACGAGGTTTCTTGTAGGATCACACTAGCCAAATAGCTAGGTTGGTCTCATCAGTTGCTTCTGAAAACCATCTTATTTCTCTGTTTCCATAGAAACAAAGACGTGCATATTAGTCTACTGGCCCAGACTTGCTGAACGGTTTGGAACAAGAACAAAAGTCATAAACACAATTCTACCTTCTGCTATTACTGTAGTTGCATATCCATTTGACTTGATCAGTGTTTATCTCTCCTTTGAGAATATAGGTGACAGAGCTCAGTGATGGTGTGTTTGTGGGCTGTGCTCTGAATGTAATGGTTGCTGATGGAACTTCGATCTGGCATTTCTGGAATTCATGGGCAGAGATTGCTCGTGCCAAAGCTGCCGGGATAGAGTATGTGCTTTCACGACCGCCGGTTCATGAAAAGTTCTTCATCGATGGATTTGGAAATCCTCCTATCAAGCTTCCTTTTTCGTCTCCAACCCAATTTATCGAGCGGTTTGTGCCTCCTCCAATACGGGAGAGGTTGTTCCACTTCTCACCTGAGTCGATCTCCAGACTCAAGGCTAAAGCAAACCAAGAGTGCGGAGAAGGTACTAGCTCAAATTAAAGGCCTATTTGTAGGAACTTTGCATAGTAGTCTTTCTAAATAGGTACTTAATTTAGTTGAGGCAAATGAAATCAAGAGTTCTGTTATCTTATTTTGGTGGATGCTTGTTTACCAATTGAATCTCAAATAATACTGAAATTCCCCTCAACGTCAGCTACCTTACAGGGCAGTAGTTTCATATAATACTGCTCTATTTTTGAAAGCAATTGCACAAAAAGATAGAATTAGATCTATCTAAGTATCTTTTAATTCTTAGAAGTTCTGTAGGCACTATTTCTTCTTTTCAAGCTCTAGCCTCTTTGGTGTGGCGATCTATTACTCGGTCCCGTCATCTGCCACCAGATGCTCAGACTGTCTGTCAGTTGGCAATTCAGAACCGCTCGAGACTGCAACCGCCTCTCTCACCAAACTACTTTGGTAGCAGCATTTATGTGATAAAGGCTGTTGCATCTATGCGAGAACTTCTCAACCACGATCTCGGGTGGGCAGCATGGCTTGTAAATCGTGCCATTGCTGCACATAATGACTCCTCGATTAGAAACATGGTCTGTGCATGGATGACCAACCCGATGATTGTTAGGCCAAGCGCTGTTTACAACCCATATGCTGTGTACATTGCCAACGGACCCCGATTTGAAATGTACGAGTGTGATTTTGGATGGGGGAAGCCAGTGTCAACAGGCAGTGGTACTGCAAATAAGGTAGACGGGAAGTTTTCGCTGTATCCTGGGTGGGAGGGTAAGGGAAGCATGGATTTGGAGGTGTGCTTGTTTCCCGACACCATGGCCGAGTTGTTGAAGGATCATGAGTTTATGAGCGTAGTTTCTGAGCCTGTTGATTTAAAGGTGCGGTTAGATGCTTGTATGACAAAGTAGATTTCATATGGTAAATTGGTAATTACGCCGAGAACTAAAGATCGGAAGGGTGCATATGCATTGGCATGCCAACTGTATTCTCAGGTAGCGTGTACTTGGATGCTCCAATGAAGTTCATGTTTTTCTGTTTATGTCTGCTCTTTCAAAAGGAAAACTTATTTGCATTCTACACATTTGTTATTTTCTTCTGTTTCAAAATTTCAAAACATTTTAATATCTTTGATGAGAATTTCAGTTGGTTTTCAATATTTCGAAGAAAGTAGAGCATATTACTATATTAGTCACCACTAGAATATGCTCAGTCATGCATGACACTATTCTGTATTAAACTAAGAGAGAATAAGAGAATTGTATTTCATTGATGTACTCTGTTTGTCATTACAGCTTGTATTTATAGAGAAGTCTAATCTCTATTCTAAATCTGATTACTAACAAGAGTTTGTTATGTCTAACAGATTTGTAACAACTTCTTGATAATATTATAACCACTAACTTCCTAACTGCCTCTATTACCTAACTGTCTTTATTACGCTCCCTCAAGCGAAACATGCAAGTGCTGTAGCAATGTTGAGCTTGCTCATAAAATAAAAATATTGATGCCAAAATCTCAATACCGTTCATGCGATTTGAATTGTCATTTCAGTTCTCCTTGAAGGTAGAAGAGAAGATAGAGAGAGGGATGAGCTCTTTTGGCTCAATAATGCTTTCATGTATTTGAAAGGCACGGTTAAGTACTCTAATAATAAAGAAAAGAAAAATAAAATAAAGTTGACAAACTCATGATTTTGTGACAAATACATGGATTCAAGAAGCTTTTGAGCTCTCTTGTCTCAATTTTGAGAAACATTTTCTAGATAGAAGAAGAGAAGAGAAAAGAAGTCCGGCATTAGTTTGGCTTGATGATTTAATTAAGAAAATTGGGGTTGTTTTGGAAAATATAGGTAGGTGGAAGTTTAATTGGTGATTTTCCTTCCTCTGTTTCCGACATGGGCCAAGTAGGGTGAATTTGATTTGAGAAAGCAACCTTTTTGCCTAAGTGAAAATTGTTGAAACGTTGAAAGCCTATCTTGTGCCTCCAGACTAATTACGCACAACCCATTAGCATTCTAATTTGAAATGCGCATCTCTGGAAACATCAGTTCGAACTCGTTTTCTCCTTGTGCGTTGGATACTTGCTCGCCTTCTCAGTGGCTAAGATGTGTTGGATCGTCGTAACACGGTAGAGATTCAAGATACTCACCATTACAGGGATGATGGAGATCCGACTGAGTGCTCGTGAGTCTCCTCTCAATCTGGTCGGGGTGCTCAGCACAACAGGATGGTACAAGTTGGAGGCAACCGGTACGACGGTAACAACCATTCCGGCTTTCGGAATGGCGGCAGGGTGGATTCGTTAATCTGCAATTAGAGGTGGCAGTGGTGGAGCAAGGGTGGCTCTGGTGTGCAACGATGGAAGGTTGTGTGTTCGGCACGGAAAGTCGTTGATGCACCTCCGCTCGATCTGACACGACTTTAGTCGTCGAAGTTCTCTTTTCCTCTCGATCTGGTCGAGTGCTCGACGCGGTGGGCTGGTGCAAGGTCGGGGTTGACGGCTGATCTGCCAACCTAATGTCTGGTCGCTGAGAACTGATATGTTTTTTTTTTTCTCGTTTCTTGATCTGGTCGTGGATAGAAGATGTGGAATATAAGAGAATAGAGGAATTAGGGAAGGAATATCAGTATGAGGGAATAAAAAGGAATAGAGTAGAATAGAAAGGGTTTAAATTTAGAATAGAGAAGAATAGAAGCTTATTTTTGAAATAAAGATATTTTTTTATATAAACTGTAATAGAACAAGATTTGATGCATAATTTCTGAAATAGGCGCAAACCTTATTCCAGTATTTTCTGGAGCTCTGATACCATATATTTAGCTGGCTTTTCATTTATAATTTGTAGCCTACAAATAAAGACTTTGTAATATTATATTGTATAGATGTAACACAACATGAGAAATTTATAAACAAAATAGATTGTTATTTTTATATTCTCTCTATCTTGTTTATGTTTGTTTATTTTTATTTTATAACACTCTGGATTTTATAGTTTCTAAGTAATCAAGTTTCATTTATTACTTATAATTTGACATCTAATTTTTAATGTTTTAATTTCTAATTTTAATTACTTATTAGAATTTAAAAAATATTCTAATTATAACTCTAAATTTAACCTAAATTACAATCCAGAATTCTGAAGAGGAGAGTGAGAGACAAAGTTAGTTCGAATCTATAGATCTCCATAAAATTCAAAATCTAGGTGGAAGCAATTTCCCCACTAACTCTATGTGGGTCGCGGGTCCACCCGTGACTGCATACCAGGTTACTTCACATGACATTCCAGATTACTCTATGCGGGCCACTACTCTATGCAGGTCCACCTGTTCGTTTGTCACAGGATGAATTTGACGATGATGAGAATCTACTTTTAAAATGTGAGAACCCATGGGCCATGGGTATGGATATGCACGGAATTATTTATGGGAATGTGTTGAATTGATGTTCGGTTGTATCGTGGAATTAGTTGTGGAAAATTCTCTTTTTCTTTCTAAAATGCTTAATATCAATACAATCTTATTAATAATTAAATAAAAATAAAAAACATAACAATATTTACCGATTATTATTTTATAACAATATTTTTGCTCGTGAACTTGTTATTCAATCACCGAAAAATAAACAAAATTTTAAATTAGTAAATTGATAATTAAATTTTTTTAATTTGCTTGAAATAAAATAAAAAAATATTAATATTTTAAATTTTACTTGAATTCTATTTTAGAAGGTTGGTTTTTACTATTTTACACTTAAATATTTTGTAAAAAATGTTATGCTAATATTAGAGGATGTGAGCATTCTATTTTTCTCGCGTCAATAAAAACTTTTTGTACCATACTGTAGGCATTCTGTATTGTTTTAATGAATGACTTGTTTTTAATGAATATATTACATTAGAATTTATTACAGGTATCACATTAGTAAAATAAAAATGAAAAGATTTGCATCAGTTTTAGCATACCAGAATCTAAAAAATGTATTGGTATCAATTACTAATTGATAACAGTGACAGAAATCATGATAAACAAATAAAGTAAGAAATTTAGTATGATTTCTTATCCAAAAAAACAAATGATGATGGTAAAAAGAAAAATTCAGTTGAACTAAATTTTTTTTCTCTCTACATGAATAGTAATTTTTAGTTCAATTTCCGTGTCTATGTCCATTCCTAATGACCTGCTGAACAGAACTTTATTCTTTCCTCAAAATAAATGTCTTAGGTCGACTGTTGGAATCAAATTGATGCTAATCATTTTTCTTTAATTTTTTTTCCATCTCGACTAGTACGCAAATAGTTGAGATACGAAATGGCTTTTGAAAGTAGCGACAAAAGGATCAATTTATAATGAGTCCAGAAACTGGTTGAATATTCAGCCATGTGATTCAGGGTTGTAAACGGATCGGATATTATCCGATTTTGTCCGGATCCACATCCGAAAAATTACTTAAATTATTCGATTCGTATCTGTATCCGTATCCGAGACTATCTGTATTCGAAAAATTTTAACGGATAAGAATACAGTAAAACTTTTAACTATCCGTAACTATCTGTATCCAACTGTTTAACTCCTAAACTACAACAAATATACTCTATGTTCTTAAATTAATTTATTAAATTGTATATATATACTAATGATTTATTGAACTGCATATACATATATATCCCGATGAACAATATAACATTATTATATAATTAGTGACTAATGTTTTGATAATTTGATGTGTGTTTTGTAATTTATGACAAATGTGAGATCTAATTTATGAATGAAAAAAATTATATTTAGATGTTATTTTTTACTAGAATGTACATTAGTAATTTATTTTTAATTATCCGAAGTATTTAAAACAATTAATTAAAAAATAAAACGGGATTTTAAGAAATAAACTGGGACAGTCCAGATCAAATTTATAATAGATAAAAGTTCAGTCAGTTCGGTTATTTCAATTTAAAAATTTTTCAAACCAAACCAAACTAAAATTATAATTCGATTTTAAAAAGCAAACTGAACCAAATCGAACTATTAAAATGAAAAAACCGAACCATTTAGCCCAAACTAATCCGGTTCAATTAAAAAGGGACTAAACCGGACCCATGAACTCCTATTGTTATTGATTTTGCGGCCCCCCCAGTACATAATGCAGATCCACCACGACGCCGGTACCCAAAAAGAGAATCTTTTAGAATTGGTGGATCTTTAACTTTGCACGACTATTAAAGCACAAAGATTCTTTCGTGAGAAGCATGTGCTATCAGTCTATTTATGTTTCCCGTATCTGTGTCATCAAATCAAATCCACCTTTGTGGATAAGGTATACCGTATACACTTTTCACTCTCTCGCTTCCTCTCATATCTCAATCAATGGCGTCTACAAATCATCCCGTTAAAATCACGGATACCTACAAAATCAAATACTTAGCAAATCCCCTTGCGCCGCGTCTGATCCAGTTCACCCCATGGGAGCTGGCCTCGCTCAATGCACAATACATACAAAAAGGCCTCTTATTTGCTAAACCTCCTCACCTCTCTTTCAAAGAAATCTTTGAGTTGTTGAAAGATTCCTTAGAAGAAGCCCTACATCACTTCTACCCTTTCTCAGGCCGCCTGAAAGTCACTTGCGATGGTGAGGCCACATTTGTGGAATTAGAGCTAGTACCAGGATCGGATGGGGCGGAGATCATAAGAGCTGTTGCGGAACGAGTCACTATTGCTGACGTGGCATCATACTATGACAGGGATTCGCCGGAGGTGATAAAAGAGCTTTTCCCACTTGATGGAGCTGTTAGTTTTGATGGCTGCTGTAAACCGCTTCTCGTTGTACAGGTTTACATTTTGGAAATATTTTGTTTGCACATTCTTTAAAATTCAGGGAGTATTCTTAAAATGAAAAATATGAAAATAAAAGAGATATAATTAAGAGGAGCATGAAAAGGATGATTAATTAGCTTGGCAAAAATCTGCAAAAATGACCAATCGATATGATTTTATTCACATTTGGCATTTATATGTTATGATTTTAAAAATTGTTACACTTAGGTCTTGTTCGGCTACCCTTTTTCAACTGGGAATTATGTGGGTTTGGGTTTGATGGGCTGAGATTTCTAAGAGGGCGTTCGGCAGTCAATTTTATTCTCCAAAAATTTCGGTGGGAACACCCCACTCATTCTTTTTTTTTTGTAAATTTTATTCAAAAACACGGACTCCAACTTCATTTTTTTAATCCAACCTTCTCACTTGCTGGGACCCACCTCAACAACCCTTTCTATTTTTTGTTCTCCCTCCAACTTCACACGTGACTCATTTCTTTCTACTTATTCCATCTCCTACCTTTCCATGTAAATATAAGGAGAGAGAAAATTAGTCCATTTCAATTATGGGACTAATTAAATAGTTTGGATTCGGACTTGTTTTTTTTTTTGTAATTACATATTTAAATGATTATTTGTTTATAAGCATTTATTTTTTTGTAATTATTTCTAATTGTTGTTTTCTTATTAATTACATGTTTCAAATGTTTATTTGTTTATAAGCATTTTTTTAAATGTTTTTAATTGTTATTTTTTTAATTACATATTTTAAATGTTTGTTTGTTTTCTAATTGTAATTACGTATTTTAAATGTTTATTTGTTTACAAATGTTTATTTTTTGTAAAATGTTTTTAAATGTTTATTTTTTGTAAATGTTTTTAATTGTTGTTTTCTTATTTTTAATTTATTTATAAATATTTTCTTATTTTATTTGTACCCATTTTAGTAATATTTTTTATTATAAATATTTCATCTATTTAATATTATTATTTAATTTCATATCATAATTTTATTAATAAAATAATTGTATAATTTAAAAAAATTAAGAAAAAATAAATCTTGTATTAATCACCACAATGACCAATTTATTAATTTAATTTTACATAATTTTTGGATGATTCGATAACAATCTTACGGTACAAGTATTTTTATATTATTGTTTAATTGATTTAGTTTAATTTAAATAAAAATTATTTTATTGATATTAAGTATTTTAGAAAGAAAGTATAATTTCCCACAACTATTCTCATAGTACAATCGAATACTCATTCAGTATATTTTCATAATTATTCCCGTTCATACTTATGAGCATGGGTTCCCGTAAATAAAAAAAGTGAATTTCCGAACCTGTCAAATCTCATCCCACACAACCCTGTGACAAACAAACAGGCCTTAATAAGTTCTTTTACAGTCGTTGAAAACTTGAAATGCAACAGCCAGATAAATACTATTACTTTCGGCATTTTTTTTCCCTTTTCCTGCTACAGCCAGGTATATACTCTTCTAATTATTTTTGACCAACCTCTGCCCCTGGTGACACTTCCGTAGCGGTAGTGGGAGTTGCGGGCAATTATTTCAATTTTGATGGGAGAAAGAAACCATATCTTGTAATTGGTTATAAAAGCTCCGAAATTTTTATTAATAAAAATATAAATAAAAAATATCGGTTTTGGAGAAGATTTTGCGTAGAATTTAAAAAGTGAGAAAAACATGATTGTTTATAATGTCATCTGGATATGATTATTTACAACAGCCTGATTAGCGAAATTAGATTATCGTTAATTAACTCGTTTAAAAAAAATCTGGCCGTTATGGACGATAATGACCAGTTATATTGATTTTTTCTGACTATAACATCATAGAATTGAACTGAACTTAAAAAAAATGTAGCTGGCTGTTATTGTGCATAACGGCTCGACTTTTTTTTATTTTTTCTGGCGTTAATTAGCGTATTTGGCTAATCTGGCCATTGTAGACAATCACGTCTAGAGGACGTTATAAACAATCACGTTTGGAATCAGCCGACCCTGCTTGTATTGGGCATTTGGGCAGATCAAAATCCATTTTTACCAAAACCGATATTTTTTTATTTATATTCTTATTAATAAGAATTTCGGTATAAAAGCTACCACTAATTAAAATTCTACAAGAACAAAGGTCATATGCATAATTTTACCTTTGACTATTGCTGCAGTCGTGTAGTTGCATGATGATTGCATCTGTATTTGTACCATGATATGTGTTTATTGTCCTTTGAGAATTAAATACAGGTCACAGAGCTCCATGATGGTGTGTTTCTGGGCTGTGCTCTGAATGTAATGGTTGCTGATGGAACTTCCATCTGGCATTTCTGGAATTCATGGGCAGAGATTGCTCGCGCCAAAGTTGCCGGGATAGAGTATGTGCTATCACGACCGGTGGTTCATGAAAAGTTCTTCTTTGATGGATTTGGAGATCCTCCTATCAAGCTTCCTATTTCTTCGCCAACCCAATTTATCGAGCGGCTTGTGTATCCTCCAATACGGGAGAGGTTGTTCCACTTCTCTCCTGAGGCGATTGCCAGACTCAAGGCTAGAGCAAACCAAGAGTGTGGAGAAGGTAGGTACTAGCTCAAATCAAAGACCTATTTTTGGAACTTTGATAGGACTCTTTCTAATTAAATAGATAATTAACTTAGTTGAGGGAAACGACATAAAGAGTTATGTTATCTAATTTTGGTGGATGTTTGGTACCAATTAAGACTGACATAATACTAAAATTCCCCTTCACTTCGGTTAACTTTTGGTGAAATCTGAATGTCTAATACAATTTTACCTGAGAAACCTCTGATTTTGTATGTCTATATACCTGTTGAATCATAGCTAGAAAAATCATTTCCTTCAAGCAGTACAATTCCTGTCAAAAATAGGGCAAAATTAAATGAAACTACTGCTCTAAAACAATATATTATTAATTGGATTTAAGTAAATTAGATATATCTTGTAACTCTGTCTCTCTGTAGGTACAATTTCTTCTTTTCAAGCCCTAGCCTCATTGGTGTGGCGATCTATCACTCGGGCCCGTCATATGCCACCAGATGCACAAACGACCTTTCAGCTCGCAATTCAGAACCGCTCGAGACTGAAACCGCCTCTCTCACCATACTACTTTGGTAGCAGCATTTATGTGACAAAGGCTGTTGCAAGTGTGTCAGAGATTCTAGACCATGATCTCGGGTGTGCTGCATGGCTTGTGAACCGTGCCATTGCTGCACATGATGACTCCTCAATAAGAAACAAGGTACATGAATGGATGGCTGATCCAAATATTCTCAAGCTAAGCTCTTTCAACCAAAATGCTGTGTACATTGGCAGCGGACCCCGGTTTGAAATGTACGAGTGTGATTTTGGGTGGGGGAAGTATTAGAGCATTAGCAGATAGGTGTAACTGAATTCTGTTAGTAACAGAATCAGTACCTTAACCATATTGTTAGAACTGTAGTTAAACCTTAACCAAGGTTGTTAGCTTATTGTAACTATAGTTAGTGAAAGAGATTAGACTCAAGAAGTCTATAAATACTCCTGTAATACAGCATTGTAATCAACACAACATATGAAATAAAATCATTCCCAAATACTTTTCTTTATCTTCTTCCTTTACTGTCTTTGTTTATATGGTATCAGAGCACCATGGCTAACGCCAACATTACCCCAATTATAAATGCGCAAATCCAAGAAAACCAGAATGAATCCGTTATCACCTTAAATCTACCCATTGCCACAAAACTTTCTCACACCAATTTCCTCACCTGGAAGTCGCAGATACTACCAGTTCTTAAGGGTTACAATCTTGGCAAGTACATCGCAGCAGATTCAGATGGCAATGGCGAAATCTCAGAAAGACAGGATCAATTGATCCTAGCTTGGATGCGATCTTCCTTGACTGAGCAGATCCAGGCGCAAGTCGTCTCATGTGAAACCACGGCTAATCTTTGGCTCAATCTGACACAGATTTTCTCTGCGACTTCGCGAGCTCGCTTAACTGACCTCCGGCGACAACTCCAGACCACAACCAAAGGCTCATCTACATGCTCCGAGTATCTTCAGCAAATGCGCCACATCGCTGACGAGCTCACCTTCATAGGATCGCCACTGTCAGATGATGACTTAGTGTCTTCTGTTCTCAACGGATTAGGCGCAGAGTACAACCCCTTTGTGATAGCCGTGACAACTGCCAGCCGCCACTCGCCTCTTTCTTTTTCCGATCTGCACGGGCTTCTCACTTCTCATGAGCATCTGCTACAAGGCCAGACTCCTGCGCCATCTCCTCCTTCTGTTGAGAATCCAGCTGCCTTTGCCACCCGCTACAATTCGGGTCCATCAAGACAGGGATCTCGCCCACCCGTTAACAACTCTGCCCGATATCCCTCTTACTCTCCACACCCAAACCAACAGGGCTTTTCTAGGCCACAGTATTACTCTAATGGGCCTCAGCCAAGGCCAGCTCCCAATTATTCCCAAACCAGACCCCCTGCTGGACCTAGACCCCCTGCTGGACCTAGGCCACCTGCTGGACCTAGGCCACCTGCTGGACCGAAACCCCAATGTCAGATCTGTCTGAAAATTGGGCATACTGCTAAAATCTGTTATTATCGTTTCTCTGAAGACAGAGACAGCTACAATTCTGGTCAATCTCAGCAACCCTCCACATACCATGCCTACATGGCACAGCCGGCTGAACCAACTTATGAGGAGAATCCCGGTCATTCCGAATGGATCTTGGACTCGGGCGCTACTAATCATGTCACTAGCGACATCAACAATCTCTCCTCTTTCTTTGCCTATGAGGGATCGGACAATCTTCAAATTGGTAATGGTGATGGTCTCCCCATTTCAAACATCGGATTTTCTTCTTTCCAAATTTCTACTCACACCATTAATCTAAATAATATCTTGCATGTCCCTAATTTCTCTAAAAATTTAATTAGTCTCTCTCAACTTCTTATTGATAATCCTCATTTGATTGTTGAATTCACATCTTTTTCTTGTTCTTTTAAGGACCCCCTCATGAGGACTTCTCATCAGGTGACTTGTGCTAATGGTCTTTTTCTCCTCTCATTGAAGCACATTACTTCTCCACAAGCTTACTTTGGGATTCGTACTTCGGCCGATCAATGGCATGCAAGATTTGGACACCCCTCTTCATCTACTACATTGCATTTACTTCATTCTAGAAAATTGCCTTGTAGTTCAAATAAATTGTCTCCTTGTAATAATTGCTATATGGCAAAATCTCATAAATTGCCTTTTTCTTCTTCTAATTCTTCTACAAGTTTTCCTTTGGAACTAATTCATTCCGATGTTTGGGGCCCTTCGCCTATTACTTCTTTTCATGGTTTCCGATACTATGTGACATTTATTGATGATTTTTCCCGTTTTATTTGGGTGTATTTCATGAAACATAAAAGTGAAGTGGCTCACATTTTTTCTTGTTTCAAAGCTCAAATTGAAAATATTTTAGGCACAACAATCAAAACTTTGCGAACCGATGGGGGCACCGAATATTTGCCGATTCAAAGACAATTTCCTCAAATTGTCCATCAAACCTCTTGCCCATACACACCGCAACAAAACGGTGTTGCCGAAAGAAAGCATCGCCATCTCGTTGAGCTCTCTCTTGCCTCCATGTCGCATGCCTCCATCCCTACCGAATTTTGGGACGAACTCTTCTCAAGCGTTGCCTTTCTCATTAATCGCCTTCCTTCTCATTCCTCTCAAACCCCCTTTACTGCTCTCTTTAAGAAGGATCCCGATTACGCTTCGCTCCGTGTCTTGGGTTGCTTGTGTTTCCCTCACACACGTCCATACAATGCCCATAAGCTCCAACTTCGCGCTTTACCTTGCATCTTCCTTGGATACGCATCAAATCAAAAGGGCTACCGATGCCTCCATATTCCGACAAAGAAAATCTACATATCTCGCCATGTGCAATTTGTTGAGAGCAAATTCCCATTTTCCGAGGCATCTGAGACTCATACTGCCCCTGTTGATAAATCTGCTCAGTCTCTGTTACTGGGACTTATACCACCTACCTCTATTTCTCCTTCCCATGAAGCCTATATTGATCTCTCCTCTCCTTTAGCCCAAACCGAAAATCCCATTCCTCAAGCCCAAACCGATTTTACTATTTCCCAAGCCCAACATCATTCCAACACCTCTCTAGCCCAATCCGAAAATTATGCTCCAGAGGCCTCAACACCCATTAACTCTACACATTTACCACAACCTCAAGAGGCGCCTTCTGTCCCAGCTAATTCTCAGTCCACTCATCCTATGGTAACTCGTACCAGAGATCACACCCGTAAACCCCGCACATACTCAAACCATGTTGCCTTTAATGTGACAGTTGAGACTGAGCCTTCGACATTTTCCCAAGCTCACAAGCACCCTTGTTGGCAACAGGCTATGCAAACCGAAATTGATGCTCTCATGAAAAATCAAACATGGACTCTCGTTCCATCCTCTTCGGCTCAAAAAGTCATCGGTTGTAAATGGGTTTATAAAGTCAAGCGCAAAGCCGACGGCTCTATCGAACGTTATAAAGCCCGGTTAGTGGCTAAAGGCTTCCACCAATCCGAAGGCATCGATTACTTCGAGACTTTTAGTCCCGTTGTACGTCCCACTACCATCCGTTTAGTGCTCTCTATTGCCATCACATCACAATGGTCCATTCGGCAATTGGACGTCCAAAATGCGTTCTTACACGGGGACCTTGCCGAGCAAGTTCACATGGTCCAACCTCCCGGTTTTATCGACCAACAACGCCCGAATCATGTGTGCCTTCTATCCAAAGCCCTTTATGGGCTCAAACAATCTTCCCGGGCTTGGTTCGACAAATTGAAAACGGTGCTTCTTAAGATCGGTTTTTATGCATCTGAACATGACCCCTCACTTTTCATCTCCAATTCCCATGGTCATATCACGATCATTCTCGTGTACGTTGATGATATTATTATCACCGGTAGCAACCATGATTACTTGACTTCTTGTATATCTATGTTGTCATCCGCATTTGCACTTAAAGATTTGGGTGATTTGCATTTTTTCTTGGGAATTGAAGTCAAGCGATCTGTCAAAGGCATGCACCTGTCTCAAACAAAATATTTGAAGGATCTTCTTACCCGAACAAAAATGCAACATTCCAAACCGGCCTCTTCCCCCATGGCTTCGGACTCAACCCTCTCTATTCATGACAGCCCGAAATTTGAAGATCCTCACTTATTTCGTAGCGTTGTTGGTGCCCTACAATACGCTACTCTCACCCGACCCGACATATCTTTTGCTGTTAACAAAGTTTCGCAATTTATGCAAAATCCCTCTATTTCTCATTGGGCGGCTGCTAAGCGAATTCTTCGTTATCTCCTTGGCACGATTACTCATGGCTTATTTCTATCTTCCGCTTCTTCGTTATCATTACATGCCTATAGCGACGCGGATTGGGCCGGCTCCATTGACGACCGACGCTCTACTTCGGGCTTTTGTATCTTTTTGGGTCGTAACCTCATTTCTTGGAGTGCCAAGAAACAAGCCACTGTCTCTCGATCGAGCACCGAGTCTGAAAATCGCGGGTTGGCTATTGCATGCACCGAACTTCTTTGGCTTCGATATCTTCTTCACGAATTGAATTTTGCTCAAACCGAACCATCCACATTGTGGTGTGATAACATCGGGGCCACTTTCCTCGCCTCTAACCCCATGTTCCATGCGCGGACCAAGCACGTAGAGATCGATTATCATTTTGTACGTGAGCGCATTGCATCCAAGGAGCTGTCCGTTAGATTTCTGTGCTCTGCTGATCAAATAGCCGACATCATGACCAAGCCATTACCTTCTCCACGCTTCACTGCACTCCGATCCAAGCTCACAGTGGCTCCTGCACTTCCGCTTGAGGGGGGGATATTAGAGCATTAGCAGATAGGTGTAACTGAATTCTGTTAGTAACAGAATCAGTACCTTAACCATATTGTTAGAACTGTAGTTAAACCTTAACCAAGGTTGTTAGCTTATTGTAACTATAGTTAGTGAAAGAGATTAGACTCAAGAAGTCTATAAATACTCCTGTAATACAGCATTGTAATCAACACAACATATGAAATAAAATCATTCCCAAATACTTTTCTTTATCTTCTTCCTTTACTGTCTTTGTTTATAGGAAGCCAGTGTCACAGGCAGTGGTACGGCAAATAAGGTAGACGGGAAGTTTTCGCTGTATCCTGGGTGGGAGGGTAAGGGAAGCATGGATTTGGAGGTGTGCTTGTTTCCCGACACCATGGCCGAGTTGTTGAAGGATCATGAGTTTATGAGCGCAGTTTCTCAGCCTGTTGATTTAAAGGTGCGGTTGGATGCTTGTTTGACAAAGTAGATTTCATGTGGCAATTACGTCAAGAACCAAAGATAGGAAGGTATGCAATGGCATGCCAACTGTATTCTCTGGTTGCGCGTACATAGATGCTCTATGTTCATTTATGAGAATGTTATAGGCTAGGCGTTGTCCGTTTCCTGTTTATTTCACTGGAAAGTTCAAATGAAGATCATTTTTAAGTGTTTCTGGAAGAAAAATATTTTTTACATTTATTTGGTACAAATTTCAATTATTATTTACTGCAATAAAAAATAAAATTCTAAAGGCATTCATTTTGCTACCGGAGCAAATGTTTTATTGTAATCTATCACCTATGTTTTAGTGTACTTTTTGCCAAAATCTCGCTTTGTACTGTTATAGTACTATCATTATATTTGGTTTTGTATATTCATTTGAAATCAACGGGTTTTTTTTTGTTTTTTGATAATTGTTGATGCACCGAAAACGAAATGCACAGAGTTTCAGTATAGTAGACTATACCTTTTAATCTTGATATAATTTTCGACTCATATTGCAAGTATACAATCATATTGTGAAGTATAATTAGGGTATCGATCCACATGGATAGTGTATTAGATTATAATAATTTTACTAGTCTAGGTCGGATTTGTTGTTAATTAGGATTTTGTGTGTTCTTAAAGTAATTAATTAATGTAAATTTAAAATACAACCGGAGTTGTAGCAAGGTTTAATGCGGTGGCGCTACAGGTGATCGGCAGAGTAATATAATGATCTGTTCAGGTTCCAGTCTAACCCGCATGCGATACTGTCACTACCGCATGCGACCTAAAACTTTATCTGCATGCGACCTCATCGCTGAAAAAGCGACTGTTACTTTTAATATTTGTAAAACTCGCTACGCTATCAGATCGGACTGCAAGTGCACAATCCTACTGAGTAGTATAATCGAGGTCGATTCACAAGGAGTGTTGGTTCAGAGTTTTGAGCGATCAAATCATAGTTCTCAAGAGGCGTAGACGAAATCTGAAAGTTAAGAGTTGTAATTATAATCAATATGTATTTCGCGAAAATTAAAAAGTAAGTAAAATAGAAATAGAGATGTGAATTTTTACAGTTTTGACACACTATTTTGCTTTCATCTGATTCTTACTATAACTGTTGACACTCTAATTTGATGTTTGAATTTTTTGAAATTCTTTTAAGATAAAATTTTTGGGTGAGTCCAGCACTTGGCTTTGACTTGTTGACACTCTCTCGGTCTCTCTCTCTTTCTTCCAGAACGAAGTAGCTCGCGCTGTATCTCTTGTATCTCAATCAAACACTAAAAAAAAAAAAAATCGAACTTTCGGAATCGCCTACAATCCAGCTTGAAAAATTCAATGGCATGTACGTTCGCTACCATTAGCACCATTGCTAACTACCAACTTAAGTGCTCAGCAAATCCCCTTGCGCCACATCTGATCCAGTTCACCCCATGGGAGCTGGCCTTGCTCAATATACAATACATACAAAAAGGCCTCCTCTTTGCTAAACCTCCTCACCTCTCTTTCAAAGAAATCTTTGAGTTGTTGAAAGATTCCTTAGAAGAAGCCCTACATCACTTCTACCCTTTCTCAGGCCGCCTGAAAGTCTCTTGCGATGGTGAGGCCACGTTTGTCGAATTGGAGCTAATACCAGGATCGGATGGGGCGGAGATCATACAAGCTATTGCGGAGCGAGTCACGGTTGCTGACGTGGCATCATACGATAGCGGGGATTCGCCGGAGGTGATAAAAGAGCTTTTCCCACTTGATGGAGCTGTTAGCTTTGACGGTTGCTGTAAACCGCTTCTCTCTGTACAGGTTTACATTTGGGAATTTTTTTTTCTTAATGATCATTCAACTTTTAGGCCACTGAACATGGAAATATGACAAAACAATATGATTTTATTCATATTTGATATTTATATGTTACGGTTTTTTAAAAATTGTACACTCAATAAGTTCTTTTAAGGTCGTTGAAATGTTACAGGCAGATAAAAGTTTAAATTCTTAGAACCATTTTGTTTAATAAATTGGATAAGCATTCAATTATGACAATTCATACAAACTCATTTTTTGTTTGCATCTCTGTTTGGCAGTAGGGAGTACTTTGGCGAAGTCTAATTAGAACCATTTTGTTTGATAAATTGAACTAAAAATCATTGATTATCATCCTGATGTCTTATCTCTGGACGCAATATTAGTTATTTAATGCTATAGGCTGAACGTGAGTGCTCCAATTACAGATTGATTCATCTGGTTTTGGATTGGGTTGTTCAGGTTTGGGATTAATTTTGTATCTGGGGTTATTATCTGAAAAATCAGATCCCATCTAAGAAGATGTAGGGACACTTTCGTCCGTGGTAGTGGGAGCTGAAGGCAATTATTTCAATTTTGATGGTAGAAACCATGAATTATAAATGCAATCACTAATTAAAATTTTAGGGGGGAATTTCACGTGTCCCTCTAAAAAACATCAATATTATGTATTGCCCCCTCAAAAGTTTGTAATATCATATTTGACCTTCAAAAATGCAAAAAATTCACATATTTACTCAATCCATCAATCTTCCAAATTCATAATTCCCTGTTTACCCTTATGAGAACTAAAATAAATTAAAGCAAGTTCTTCTACTGATATCTCTGTTTCAGATTAAAGAAAAGGTGACTGCCTGGAGCAATTCACTCAAAAAAAATTCCATGCCACAGGGAGATCGCTCCTTGATAGGTTGTTGTTTGGCATACAGATTTCAAAAGCAGATCTCTCCTTTGAGCAGCAAACAGATTGCAAATAATAGAAAAAAAATACTAACCTAAATCATACAAAACAGTAGTATGGATGATAAACGTGTAACTGTGTAAGCATAATTTCAATATATTTATATAACCTTTACCACTCAATATAAGCTGTTTCAGAGAAAGAGCAAAAAAGAAAATGACCTAAACTGTTTACCAATTCTAATCCAAAAGCTTAGAGTCATATGATATTTTTCAAGTTCAAACATAAAAATTCCAAGTATTACCAACCATAAATACAAAAGATGGTGATCACATTACAACAACAAGACAATCAAACATCATCTTTCTTTTTGGTATTGTTTGGCATCACACGGCTTCGACTTCTTACTCTGACGTGCTTCTGGATTCTTTCCTCGTCACCTAATTTAAAAGAGAACAGATTGCCAGCATTTAAAAACTGATATATGTTTGTTATGGTGTTTTGACTGTCTATTATGATGCAATTCATTATTTTGGTTGCATCTGATTTTGGTAAGGCTTGTAATGTACAACATAGTACCAGTTGTTTGGTGCTTGTTGTTTTAACACTGATGATTTCAATTAAATTGGTGATAGTATCCCCACTTTTAT
Organism: Carex arenaria; assembly: GCA_964058825.1. Classification (NCBI taxonomy): domain Eukaryota; kingdom Viridiplantae; phylum Streptophyta; class Magnoliopsida; order Poales; family Cyperaceae; genus Carex; species Carex arenaria. Next base: position 72,765 of record CAXKVW010000863.1, read on the forward strand.
TAAAAACAAGGAAGTTAACTTGAGCATTGTCAAGGCTCTAATTTGATAACAATGATATGATAGTGTATCTGAATGGTTTTGATTCCAATCTTGCTGAGAAAAGTGGCAGACTCAATGTCCGTTCCCATATAAGAGAGGGGAAGACAGATGCCGTATCGGAGAGGGGGTAGACTGAGACGCCAAACTTAAGGCAGTGGAACAAATCATAATTGGGGGCCAGACGATGCCATATCATAGAGGTGTGAGACAGGGAGAAGAAAATTGTGGCGTGAGAGTCTGGAGCATTTGGTGGGCACTGAGACGGAGTCGGAGAGAAAGGTTAAGGGTATAATGGTCTGAAGTAAATTTTAGAGTCTCAATTATTATTATTTAACTACTTTTAGATATATTTAATATATTGTAGAACCATAGTGGGTATATATATATGTGAGTTTTTTTTTTTTAAATTTGGGGGACAAATATGAAATTAGAAACTTTTGAGGGGGAAATACGTAATATTGAAGTTTTTGAGGGAGAGACATGAAATTACCCCAAAATTTTACAAGAACAAAGGTCATATGCATAATTATACCTTTTGCTATAACTGCAGTAGTGTTGTTGCATCTGTATTTGTACCTGATGTGTGTTTATCCTCCCTTTGAAAATATAGGTGACAGAGCTCAGTGATGGTGTGTTTGTGGGCTGTGCTCTGAACGTAATGGTTGCTGATGGAACTTCCATCTGGCATTTCTGGAATTCATGGGCAGAGATTGCTCGTGCCAAAGCTGCCGGGATAGAGTATGTGCTTTCACAACCGCCGATTCATGATAAGTTCTTCATGGATGGATTTGGAAATCCTCCTATCAAACTTCCTTTTTCATCTCCAACCCAATTTATTGAGCGGTTTGTGTCTCCTCCAATACGTGAGAAGTTGTTCCACTTTTCTCCTGAGTCGATCGCCAAACTCAAGGCTAGAGCAAACCTAGAGTGTCGAGAAGGTACTAGCTCAAATTTATAGGAGCTTTGCATATTAGTCTTTCTCAATTGGTAATTAATTTAGTTGAGGGAAATGAAATCAAGAGTTCTTTTATTTTGGCGGATCCTTGTAAGCAACCGAATTTGAAAATAATACTGAAATTACCCTTAACTTTGGCTACCTTTTGGTGAAATCTGAATGTCTGATATAAATTCACCTGAGAACCCTCTGATTTTTCATGGCTAATACCTGTTAAATCATAGCTAGAATGATCAAATTCAATTTATTAATAATAGAGCAATATTATATGAAACTACTAATGTAAAACAATTATTTTATTCAAGTTAATTAGATCTATCTCTTAACTCTTTGTGGTTCTGTAGGCACTATTTCTTCTTTTCAAGCTCTAGCCTCATTGGTGTGGCGATCTATTACTCGGGCCCGTCATCTGCCACCAGATGCTCAGACAGCCTGTCGGCTGGCAATTCAGAACCGCCCGAGACTGCAACCGCCTCTCTCACCATACTACTTTGGTAGCAGTATTTATGTGACAAAGGCTGTTGCAAGTGTGCGAGAGATTCTAGACCACGATCTTGGGTGGGCAGCATGGCATGTGAACCGTGCCATTGCCACACATGATGACTCCTCAATAAGAAACAAGGTACGTGCATGGATGGCTGATCCGACAATTCTCAAGCGAAGCTCTTACCAAAATGCTGTGCACATTGGCAGCGGACCTCGATTTGAAATGTACGAGTGTGATTTTGGGTGGGGGAAGCCAGTGTCAACAGGTAGTGGTACTGCAAATAAGCAAGACGGGAAGTTGTCGCTGTATCCTGGGTGGGAGGGTAGGGGAAGCATGGATTTGGAGGTGTGCTTGTTTCCCGATGCCATGGCCGAGTTATTGAAGGATCATGAGTTTATGAGCGCAGTTTCTGAGCCGGTTCATTTGAAGATGCGGTTGGATGCTTGTTTGACAAAGTAGATTTCATATGGTAATTACGTTGAGAACTAAAAATCGGAAGGTATGCTCAATGGCATGCCAACTGTATTCTCAGGTTGCACCTACTTAGATGCTCTACGTTCATTTATGAGAATGTTATATGTGTTGCCTGTTTCCTGTTTGTTTCACTGGTTAGCACAAATATAGATCTCATTTGTTTTGTATTATTTCTTAAACTTTTTTTGCATACATTTACAGCATCAACATATTTATTACTACTCATATTTATCACAGCTGTTGTCAAACTGCCCCTTGTTTAAGTGGTTTGGTGCTGAGAGTGGACCGTCCAAACATAGGGTGGTTAGAGTCTTTTTTTTAAAAAAAAAAATATTTGAAGATATATTTGCTATTTTTTTTAGAGTATTAATAAAAAAATCGGCATTATAATATACCAAAATAATGTGAAACTTTAGTTTCTAATACTAATACTCTAGACCTTACCACTAAAATATATAGAAGTAGCATTTTTATAATATATAACCTTCACAAAAGTGCTAATTATAGTTGATAATTCAAGAGAAGTCAATTTTCTATAACTCAAACTCATTTTTTATTTTTAAAATAAAAATCTCACATATAGTAGGAGGGGTTCAAAGATGCATCAACTAGAAATTAATTTATTTCGCTAGCAATACGTCAAATTAACACTTGCGTCTTTATTGTTTCTTTCAAGCTTGGTAGCTTACAAACTAATATTTTTCATATTTTCTTTTCAAAAAATATATTTTTCTCTCTCTAATCACTTGTTTCATTTTGTTGTCAGTTAGTATTTGTATGCTCAACTGTTTTGGGCATTATTTTATTTAATTATGTAAGTTACAACATCTTTATAACTACAACAATCTTATAATTAAATGATGTCATTACCTTATTTTTTCTCAAAAAAAGAACTTACAAATTTATCCACAAATTTGAGAATGAGAACATCATGAATAAATTTTAATTATGCATCGATTGATTATACAAAATACAAGTAATTTTCAGTTTCCTTCAGCCAACTACAACACACAACACTAAAACAAAGTCTAAATTTTAACTAACAAGTAAAATCCTCCACGAAACTAATTAATGAAACAAGAAGAAGAAAATAAGAAGTCTCGAGAGGTGCACGTACTGAGGCTAAAATAGAAAATGCATGTCACTTGGGCCACTGTTACGCCTAGCAACACACTTACGCCTAGCAAGAGGAGGCCGGAGTATCGTAATTGTCATCCACTGCATGATATCAGGCTAAGGCGTCTGTGTCCCAAACTCCTGCTGGTGAGACGATCCAGCCTCATGGCCGTGCGCCTTAGGAGGTGGCCACTGTGCTGCTGGATATACGGCTGCCTCCCAGTATCGAGGATTTATCGGCATCTGCCACTGAGGGTGTGAGGGATCGGGTACATTGGGCTCATGAAAAACCGGAAGAGGAGCCTCATGGCCGTGCGCCGTAGGAGGTGGCCACTGTGCTGCTGGATATACGGCTGCCTGATACTCCGCTGCCTCCCAGTATCGAGGATTTATCGGCATCTGCCACTGAGGCTGTGAGGGATCCGGTACATTGGGCGCGTGATAAACCGGAAGAGGAGGCTCCTGTGTCACCTGAAATTCATTTAATTATTTTTCAAAATCATAATTTATTGAAAAGATAAACATTATTTATTTGAATTATATTTCTTAATGTTGTTAATACATGTATGTCACGGATAAAATGTGAATATTTGGAAGTAGAATGACAAATTCTGTGGGACTGGGATTCCTTGTATAGCAAACATTCCAGCAGGAAAAGTCTATCTGAAAATATAACCCACATATTGGAGGTATTTTTTCAATTTGTTTTTATTTCATATTTATCATCAATAAAAATTTCGGGAATTACAGAATAAAACAACAAAAGTCAAACATAAAAAGGCTAATAAGAGTCAAACCTGATGAAACGTCCTTTACCTGGGACATATCATATATGACCGAAATTTTTATAAATATACAAAATCAGAAATCAATTTAACAATCTATATATTTTTTGAACAGAATTCAAAAACTGTCTATACTGATGACAAAATAATCGGTTACAGAGCCCAAAACCGATGACCTGCTCATCGGTTTCAGAAAGCTTGAACCGATGACAGTGTCATCGGTTTAAGCCAAGCACAATTTTTTATGCTTTCTGCACACTTTTTGAAACAACGAATGACTCAGATTAAAACACTGTTTGTAATGATTACTGAGTTGCGCAAAATTTTCTCAAATTTTTATTTTTTCAAAAATAGAAATACCATAATATTTTATGTATTTACCTAGAAGTGACTTTTGAACTGGGATCAATAATTGAGATTCAAAGTATTTTTATTTTTTTCTAATAACACACAAAGAAATATTTTAATTTTTCTTACAGCCATGAAAAATTCGATCTAAAAAATATTGATCCGGATTATTTGTTTAAGTCTTTATAATAAATCAAATTATATGGTATTCTATCTAATTTAAAAAAAATATTTCTAATATTTTAATAAAAAAATAAAAAAATTATAAAATTTTCTAATTAAATAAAAAAAATAAATGAAAAATTATTTTAAATTAAAAATATCTAATTTGATGACATCAAAAATAATGCAACCGATGACATTTTTATCTTGCCGCAACTATGCAATGATTACATTTTTTTGTTTGAATCTGAGTCGTTCATTGTTTCTAAAAGTGTGCAGAAAGCATCAAAAATCGTGCTGGACTTAAACCAATGACATTGTCATCGGTTCTAGCTTCTGAAACCGATGACAACATCATCGGTTTGAATAGATTGTGAATTTCATAAAAAAAATTGTATAAATTGTTAAATTTATTATTTGTTTTTTATATAAATAAAAATTTCGGCATATATGGTCGATCCACATTTAAGTGACATTGCTTAGCCAAATTCGTTTCCCAAAATTTAAACCTCTAATTACTTTGCAAATCCTTGTACTTTGTTTCTTTTTTCCAACTTTTAATTCCGCTTGGTACACAAATTGGAAACGTTGGTTTATTAGAGAAAAAAAAAACATACAAAATACATACCTTTTTATCTTCACTTGAAGTACTGTTAAAATCCCTGATGGATTTTTCCATCTCATGCAGTTCTTCTAAGCTCTCAATATTTTGTAGCTGGTTAATTTTTCTGGAATTACAAAACAAGCTCGTCATCTAATGTTTAGATGAAACAATAAAAATATAAAGTAACTTAAAGACTTGCAGTCCAAATTAATCACGGTATGCTCTAATTTACACAGGTTCTGGTATAATTTCACAAAATAAATAATTTACACAGGTGCTGGTATACATAAATCTTTATGTTTACATAATAATTAAAGCTCGTCATTAATTCTAGTGTTATTCAAGAAAGTACAAATAATTTAAATAAGGTAAACTATTTATGAAATATCTTACTGTAGAGAGCGTAGACGATGTAGGCGATCTTCAATTTCTGCAACTTGTCGTTTTAAATTGTCCAGATACTTCTTTTGTTTTCACATAAATTAACAATCATTATTTTGAGACTAAAAGTAAAATGAAATTAAAATTTGTAATCGCTTTAATAATAAAATTCAACAACTTAATTACCGCATTGTTTTCTTCTCCGGTTGAATGCATGCTACAAAAATAAAGCTATATATAAATAAAATCTAGCTAGCAACTTATAAATTTGAAAAAGAAATTCGTAACATTGAAAACTTTGTGCCAAACCTGGCAGTAAAAGTGTAATTATTTCTTCAATGAAAATATTATACTTGAGGACACATCTATATATGTCTTTTTTGATAATACTGACAGTGGCTGTCAGTTGCATATATATATAGAGAGAGAGAGAGAGTAGAACTAGAGTGCTCCTAAGTTCATCCAACCTCTTGTGAACTTGACTCTAGAATATATCGAATCGACTTTAAACGATGAATCCAAACCTTTGAAATCCTTCTACCTAATGATTGATGCCTCTACATGTGAAAATTTTAAAGTTTCAAATTAATTTAATATAGAGTCAAGTGGTCAAAGGAGTTCAAAAAATGAATACATTAAAACGTTAAACTTTTGACTTTTGACCACTTGACTCTACATTAAATTAATTCGAAACTTTAAAATTTTCACATGTAGACGCATCACTCATTAGGTAGAAGGGTTTCAACGGTTTGGATTCATTGTTTAAAGTCGATTCGATATATTTTAGAGTCAAGTTCACAAGAGGTTGGGTGAACTTAGGAGCACCCTAGTTCTACTATATATATATAGAGAGAGAGAGAGAGAGAGAGTGAGCCTATGGTACTATGCATATCACGGATGGGTCCGTGATACGATTCAATATCTTCGTTTTCAAAGTTCTAACGGTCGATCCGAACCGTTCAATATGTTTTCCATATGAATATGTACTTGCCGACCAAATTTTACATTTTTTTGAATATTTTTACTATTTTTTTAGGTAGGCAAAAAATCACTGTTTTTGGATGGTCCAGAATTTTCGGATCAAGTGATTTTATACCTATCTAAAAAAATAGTAAAAAAATTCAAAAAAATGTAAAATTTGGTCGGCAAGTACATATTCATATGAAAAACATGTTGAACGGTTCGGATCGACCGTTAGAACTTTGAAAACGAAGATATTGAACCGTATCACGGACCCATCCGTGATATGCATAGTACCATAGGCTCACTCTATATATAGAGGTTGGCTAAGCTCAAAAGTTTGTTCATAGCCTCAGGAACAAACGATTCGGTTCTCCGGTTTTCAAAGTCCAAACGGTTGATCCAAATAAACAGGTGTTTAATCTATATTAAAATGTGGTTGGAGACCAAATTTTACATTTTTTAGAATTTTTTTACTAGTTATTAAGATGGTTTGAAAATTGTTATTTTTCAATGGTGCATGATTTTAATAATCAGAGTTTCAACCTTGCAGATCAATTAAATTTGTTGCAGGTTGTCTAGTTTTTGGTTAATTAGTTCCTAAAAGTGAAAGTGAACAATAATATTTAAGACAATAAAAGCTAACTCAATATAGTGGGATCAATAATTATGGGTGTACTAGCATTAAGTCACTTGACCAGAGTAATATACAAAAATACACTATTGTGACGACACTAAATTAAGATGTGATGCTATGAAAACGAAGAAGAAAATTAGAGAGGGAGATTGGACATACGATTTTGCTTTGATTTCATTACTCTTGTTCAAATATTGCAGAATGAAATCACTGGAGCTTCTGAAAAAATATGAAAGAAAGAACATCACATTTTTACGAATATTTAATTACCATACATAATTAAGACTAACCATATATAGCACTTGCTGGAGAATATTGCATACTGAAAAAAGAACTAGATCGATCGGCTATTTTATATTCTCACAAGTAACATGCATTAAGCCCAAAACAGACATAAAATAGTTTTCTTGTATCATTATTTTTTAGTCCACCCCTTCAAAAATTCTTCAACAAAGATTGCTAACAAATCACAATTATTATATTATTCAACGACTAAAGGCAAGTAAAGAAAACTACCTATCCCCTTCAAAGCATGCATTATACAGTCCAGTGGTCTCAGCCTTCTTTGCAACAACAAGAACTGATACATCAGACATAATAGACAACTCCCTCACTTTCTTGCATATCCCCTTGTACCTGTTATGGTATGTAGTCTTTCTCTGAGTGGCTGACTCCAGCTTTTTAATCAGAATTTTGCGTCTTCCCATCTTCTGGTTTTAATTCAACACAAACTAATTAAAATAGCTTAAAAATAAATAAAAGTGATGGTCACAATTCACAAACCATATTATCAGGTCCTATTTAAATGCAGAGGCTATGTAGTTTAATTCGTTTGGTAATGAGAGAGAAATATTCCATTGTTTTATTCAAAGAAAATTTTTAATCTTAGAGAAGACCTGCTTACCTGAAGAGAAGAAGAAAACACACCTTGAAATTCTAAAACTCGAGGTGAAAGAGAGGAAGAGAGAAGGGATATATATTATAAGGAGGCCGAACTCTAAGATAGCATATAGAGAATTTTTGTTTAATTGCACCTGACGTACGGAACATATATATATATCTGGTCCAGTTATTCTATTAGTGGGGCTTACTATGAGATGGAACAGCTATATATGGTTCAATTATTCTATTAGCGGGGCTTGCTATAAAACGGAATAGCTATATCTGGTTCAGTTTGATATACTGTGGGACGAGTGGCGAGATTCTCGCTGGTGAAATAGTAAGTTGGCTAGGAGTTCCGCATGTTACGTACTCAGGATATTCTTTGGACAGTAATAAAGCTTCCAACTGTATCGCAAGCAATGTTGTGAGCTTTTATTTGAAGCTTAATAGCAAATTATCAATCGATACAATAGCTGCTAGATGGATATATTATATAGGGAGCACAATTATATTGGTGCATGTATCGGTTTAATTAATTTTTATATATAATGTATTAGGGCACACTTAGCTGTCCCTCTCTAACAATCTCTCATTTTTCTCTCCAAGTAAATAACTACATTAGTAACTACTAACTGACTGGAGACCACATAATATTTGGGGACCACCTAATATTCGAAAGATTTTACAACTGTCGCGCACAAGTATTAACATCAAATATATATTCATCCTAAGATATCAAATTTAAAAAAAAAAAAACTGGATACATCACTCACTCATCTTTTATACGTTTTTAGAGGTGATTTGTTTTTTCTCCGTTCAATCTAACTAATACTTCTAACAATCTGTAAGGAATTTTACAAATCAAAAACCACGAACGTCTTATACATAATTTTATCTTTCAAATGAGATCCATGATGACATACTTTCGAGTTGTCCGTTGCACAAGTATTAATATATCGTCATGCAAGTATTCATACCTCATCGAGCAAGTATTCGTCCTCGTCGTGTAAGTATTCATTCTTAGGATCTGCTAATTGTCCCGCTAATTAATATCCCGATTCGTCCCCTGTCTTAAATAACGGTAAAAACGTGTTAATTGCAGATAATAAGTAGGAGACCACAACTCAATGGAGGGGAACACAAACCATCAGTGCAAATTTATTAGTATTCATCTTTAATAAGAAAAGTATTCACATCTACCATATAAAGTTGTAATTTTTGAATGAAAGTATTCACCTATATTATTTAAGTAAACATTAATTAAGGGTCTGCACATTAATAATGTACATAAGTGCAGGGATCGCTATCGTCCCTTGAAATCTCAAATTTTATTAGTATTCACATTTAACAAGAAAAGTATTCACATCTGCTATGTAAAGTTCTACCTTTTTGAATGAAAGTATTCACCTATGTTATTTAAGTAAATATTAATAAAGGGTCTGCACATTAAGATCGTACATAAGTGGGGTGGAGGGCTAATGTCTCTTGAAAGCGACATGGAGAGGGACCATGCGAAGTATTAATTCTTATGTCATTTTGAATATTTAGAAATATGTATAGTATTCATTCTTATATAGTGAAGTATTCAGTTTAACATGCAAAGTATAATATGAATATCATTCTTATTCTATGATAAATAGTTATGCAATTAAGTATTCATTCTTATGTAGTAAAGTACTCATTGTTATGGATTAAGTATGCATTCTTATGCAGTTAAGTATACATTCTTATGCAGTGATATATTATGAATATTTATGCAAACTATAAAACAACCATCACCATATAACATTGAAAAAACAAATAAAAAAATATATTTCAAAACTACATATAATACAAGTTATCAATCAACGACAAATATCAGTTACAAATCACAAAGCAAATATCAATTATAAATCACAATACAATTAATAGTTAACAATCACAAGAAACTATTAGTTAGAAATCCTAAATTTATATTATCTTAAACTTGCATTCATTCATCTCATCTATCAAAATTCTGAAAGTAATCAGAAACCGCTCCACACTGATCGAATGCTACAAATTTTAACAAATAAAACATAGTCAGTTCAATATTCGTTCATACTTAAAGAAATAATTTAGACCAACCGTTGGTGTGGCATATCACCCTGTCATACTAAGTATTCACTAATAATGTAATAAATAATTATATATGTACATAAAGTATTAATCCATACTTATCAAACTACTGACTATATTCATACTATGAATCCAACAATTCAACAGCTGATTACCTCCTCAAGTATTCATACCCAATACATAAAGTATCACCGTCCTACATAAAGTATTCACACATAATTATAAAAAAAACTGACTGCATCTGTCATACTAAGTATTCATCATAATGTATCAAATCATGAACCTCATACCTAAATTATTCAGTCATACTTATCCAAGCAATTTAGTATTGAAAATAAGAAACATGGAAATCAACAACCCAAATAACTTAAAAAATAAGAAATATGTAGTAAAAAAAAATAACCCTACACAAGAAATATGTAGTAAAAAAAAATAAGAAACATGGAAATCAACAACCCAAATAACTTTAAAAAAATATTAATTACTTCTAAGTTTTTACTTTTTTAAACTAGAGTAAACAAGGAATACTTTGTTTGCTTTATAAGATGAGATTACGTTTGAAGTTATTTAAGTTGAAATTGACCTCTTGAGTTTCTAATCTCAAATCAAACCAAAGTCATAACATCAATCAATCCTAGTAGAGCTTTGCTATATATAGGGAAGTCGATAATACTAATTGTCAATCGCCATAATCAAGTCAGAATAGTAAAACTAGTAGTAAATTACTAGTTTGACTAAAATTATCATATGCAATTCAATTGATCCAATTTTAAACTTATAACTCGATTTATCATAAGAAATTGACCTTGAGCTGCTGAAGAAAGAGGACGATGGAGGAGTGTGCCTGAAACTTGCTTAAAAGCTTAAAGTTACAATCAATGAAATCGAAAGTTCAACCAAATTAAGGACATCCTCTTCACCTACGCAATGGATTTATGATTTGAGATAAAGTTATTTTCTTGTAGTATTCTATCGGTATATATGTTCATATGCTTCAATTGGAGTTCTTGATTGGAGTCGTGTTTGCTTGTAGTGCCACTCTCTACTCTGCTCTGACACTCTACCAAATAAAAAGAGCCAATCTCTAAACATTTTAAATTTAGGTACTGTGTACCCCGTCGGGTAAGGGATAGCGCCTGTTAAGAAGAATAGTTGTTAGATTTAATAGGAATCTGGAATGACTTTACCCTGTCGTAGATTCATCATGTCAAAAGGTTGGTTTTCCTGCTTTCAGAAATTCCTTTTTCGACAATCTCTTGCCCTTGTCGCTAGTTACTAGCCCTTTAGTCTAGTTAATCGGATATGTCAGTGAATATTCTCTTACAATGGCGATCTTGCCTCTACTGCTGGAGCATCATTGGATCCTTTCGGTGATCTCGATGAGGCTTGCAGCCTTCCCACTGGACTTCTCCTTGAAGAACTCAAACTTGCGCCACTGATACATCTTGTTCTTTCAAATATGTTGCTCTCTATTGAGGAGCCTTCGAGTCCAGATGAGAGACAGACGGAGAACGAATTGGAGGTGAGGTCAGAGAAGAGATCGAACACGTGGTGGTCGAAGGAGGAGAGATCGGAGGGATTGTGGTCGTCCATTTGAGTTGTCAGTAAATGAGAAAGGAAAAAAAAAAGAGGAAGGAAGGGAGAAAGAAATGGAGAGGAAAGAGAGAAGGTAAATTGAGAAATCAGTTAAGTCATTAGAAAGGATAAGGAATATGGGGAAAAGTTTGAGGGAAGATTAAGTAGGGATATTATAATAACCTAATGTATTAATATGTTCTAGTGAAATAAATGCTTAAAAATAGATTAGAAATGACAAAAATATGTCCTAGTAGTAAAAAAAAACAAATTAAAGTAATAATGTGGTATTAAAAATAAGTACATAAATACAACACTATTTTGGGAAAGTGCAATAATAATATACACAAAATTCAAAATCGGACGAATAAGAATTATCATTTCTGTAATAAGTATCTCAAATGAGGCATTGTTTTTGCAGTGGGTTTATAATTAGTCGTCTTTTTAATATGATTCTTTGAAGTAAAAAAAAATAATTAGGTGACAGATTTACAAAGTGATAACTAATTATAGAATTTGAGATACAATTGAAATAGATTACTTCACCAATTAATTTGTCGTATCTTTACCGTCCTACAAAGGGGTAATTTCATGTATGCCTCTCATAAGCATCGAAATTACATATTTTCCCTACTAAAATTTATAATATCATATTTACCCTTTTCAAATTGCAAAATGTCGCAAATTTACTCAATTTATAGTCTTTTTTGTTCAAACTCATTATAAATTTATAAACATTCCATTTTATCCTTTATTAAATAATGCAAAAATATGTATTCCCCCTTAAGAAATGTTTAATCTTCTAGCTTCTAATTAATTAGCCTGTGTGTGAAGACTAATAATTCATTTATGTACTTGTGTGAGGACTAATAATTAATTTATCCGGATTTCTGTTCTTCCTTTTTTTATCTTTATTCTGATCACTTAGTTGCTTGGGCTGGTTTTTCTTTTTTATTTGGACAGAGCCCATAAGTTTCTTCAACATCTTTTTTCTTCTTTGGGCTTGGTCCACCTTCAATCGGCCCAGAGTCATTTCAACACTTTTCTTCCTTTTTTTTATTTGATTTCTCTTTTCTTTAATTTTTGTTTCTCTCTCTTCTCTTATGGGATTCCAACCGTTAACCATTACAGATTTTCTTTCTCTCTTTTTGGTTTTTGCTCGAATTTACCATTAATTACGGTATTAGTTTTTAAAAGCAGTGTAGTCGTTTTTGGTGGATGATTAGAGGTGTTAATTTTTTTTAAGCTTTTAACCAAGTTCACTCAAAAATTACATCTTCATATGTATGTTTTGTTATTAATTTTCAACATAGCTATATCCGATTCCTGAAAACTCAGATAGCACAAAATTAGTCATTCATTTTGAATTTTTCAATACAAGTTCCAAAAGCAGAGAAATAAAAATGAAATGAACAAAGAGATATAGTAGTACAGGGTATCATCTCATATGTTCGATTGCAGAGTGAAGTCTGGACGGGTGCGTATCCTCTGAGATATCTCAATTTTGCATGACTGACATGTCCAGTGCCTATTCGGGGAAACGTAGGGGGGGCAGTATTTTTTGTGCTTTGAGATTCGTGCAGAACGTATTTGAACGATTGAGTTATTCCAAAAAATCACGCAAAGTTTGAGATATCTCAGAGGATGCAAATTTAGTCTGGACTTGGTTACGGCCTTTCACGGATCCTCTGTAGATGGTGAATTGCAAATGATCATGTTGTGACAATTAGGATATATAGTACGATTAGGATCAATTGACAATATTGACTCTCATATTCTGATAAAAACTTCCAATGTTCCTGCACAATGAAATAATATACCACTTCATACCCTTCAAGTTTACAATGAAATAATATACCACTTCCAATGTAGTTCATTGATATAATTTCAAGGAAAGCAAGCAGTCCTATAGTTTTACTTAATTACTGGGGAAACTTTTTGTGTAAAATGAACAATTGATGACGCTTATTTGTATGGAGATACCAGTACCACTGCTTCCAAATAATGAACTACATAACATCCAAGTTGAAAATCTAATTCTAATTAATATTTTTCATTCTAAGAATTGTAAAAAGAAATTGTCCAAAGAAACAATCTCCAGCGTCCGAAGTAAATATTTCACCTGATTTGAAATTTCATAAATATTTCCGTGATGTAAATTCAATTATTTTACAAGAAGTAAAGAGCATGATATAGATTTGTATTACTAATTATTTTAATTAATTTAGTTGGGTTAATTCGTTATGCCAGGAAAGACTACCAGTTAAATACTTGGTGGCCCAAATTAAGGAGTGAAACTAGAAAAAAGAAAAAAATAAACATCGAGGAATAGAAAATCAAACATGTATAAATGACACAGAAATCTTCTGAAGCACCTAAAACACAATGCTAGCAGAATGAATTTAAAAGTTTAATCAGAGGTCACACAGGAGATTCCGATGCTACTGTCAAGACTGTCGACCGGCACATAGGGCAAGTTGAGTGCAACCTCAACCACTTGTCGATACACTCGATATGAAACATATGTTTACAAGCCGGTAATTGCTTCACAATGTCCCCAATTTTCAATACACCGAGACAAATGGCGCATTGCGCCCATCTGTTGCTTGTACAGCTACTGCAATCGCTGCTAGCCTCACCAAACTCACTGCCGGTGTTGTTTTCTCTTTCATACTCATATGTCGGAAGCGCTTCAATAGCTGAGTTATCTAGCCCTGCATCTATGATACCAAAATCACCGAAATTACCGAAATCAGCTGTGATTGAAGGCCTCCGTGACCACCATAGCACACTGATAATACAACCAATGAGGAAGGTGATAACTAAGAAGAAGGCAAAGCTGAGAAACCAGCTGAGGCCACGGTAGAAGAAGATCAGGATGAAGAAGGAAAGAATAGGGGTGATGATTAAGCACATCATGCCATTACTGATTTCTCGTCTTTGGGGGATCACGGCGTGGTAATTGAATCCGGGTTGTTGCATTTTTTAAGCTATGGATCGGAGATTAGTATAGCTTGGGGATGCAGTACATTAATTAATCCACCTGATTTATATTGATGGAGCTATAATGCAGTAACAGAAGCAATCATTAACAATTTGTCCTAGATCTTTTATGTTGCATTGTATTGATCGAAGTTATTTTAATTTATGTCTGGCTTTCTTGTTGATTGCATTTGTACAGCTTATAAAATAACTTATAAATTTGTTTTTTACTGCTTGATTTCATACTAAATGAATTTCAAACTTTTAAAAAAAATTGTATATATAGATTACTCATGAAATAGATGGATTTCAACAGTTTGAATTTGTTGTTTTGAAAATAATATGATAAATTTTTGAAGTTGTACTTATCAACTCTTGTTGATGAACACATCACACTCTAACTTTTCTCCGGAGAGATGGTAAAATAGATTTCATGATTATCTTCTTCTTTTTTCTTTTTTTGAAAACTTGAAAAAAAAAAGAGAAGATAATCACAAGATTTATTTTACCATCAAAAACAATTTCTTCTTTTTTCTGAGTCGAACTTTTCTTCTTTAACGACAAAAACAATTTCTTTGTGTCACTCTAAATAATAATTAAAATAGTAAGCTTATATATGGCAATTTAATGATTGTTTTTTCCACCAAAATGACTTGCCGTTAACGTTAATTTTTCATTGTGCATGTACTTTACTGACCAGAATTTTATTGGAGTGAAATGTCTTGTTTAACTTCTCAAAATGTTTCTACACAAATTAATTAATATTGTTTCCCTTGATGCACTTAAAAAAGTGTAGTCAACCATATCGCATAGTATTACTAAACGAGTACCAATTTATTGGGTCTAGATTAATATAACATATATAGATGTACCGAAATTAACCCTATATATGTTTGAGAATCAATTAATTAACTTTACCTAATTCATTTGAAAATCACATTATTAAATTTGAAGATACTATTATAAATATAGTTATTATTAGATCAAATTAATATTAATCATACTTGATATAAATTTAGATCTATATATATGGTTGTCGAGTAGATTACGATAAAACTAAAAATTAATGTTTTAATTAACTTGTTTCATGAGAATCAATTTTTAATCTAGCGACAAAAGCAAAGCTCTTCGTGTGGGAAGTCACAGGTTCGAAATTCGAAGAGGCTATCATTTATTGTTATTAAATAGTTCGGCAGTTTGACTTTCAATCTTTAATAAAAAAATTAACTCGCTTGAATGACTAATTAATTTTGTACTTACTAAATTTCTCTCTCTCCACTCACCCTTCCGCGCCACTCTGCCTCCACTTCTGCCACTCAATTTGTGAGATTATTACAGTGTATATAGTTAGATTATTAACATGGTTAGATTATTACCATGTTTAGATCATTCATATGAAGTAGCGATAAATGTTTTGATTACGCATTTGTCAAAAAAAAGAGGATTGATGACGATGCATGCTGATTAGATCAGAAGGAGGACTGATTGTAAGAGGAGGCACTGTAATCGCCACCACAAAGAGGAGGACCCGAGCGGTGCTGTAATCACCACCACAAGGAGGAGGCAATTGTAAGAGGAGGCGATTGATAGACAGGAGGAAGCAATTGTAAGAGTATAAGGGTCTCGATAGACAGGACGAGTTGATTACAGAAGGGTATAATCTAAATGGTATAAAAGGTATAATTGGAAATACAAAAATATGTATCTCAAAAAAGAATTTTTCAGTTAATTTTTAATAAAAATAGTATAAGAATTGCGTATTTGTGGCACAATTAAAAATTAACTAAATTTAGAATGGCATTATGATGATTTCTAATTTCAGAATGACATTTTTTCAAATTTTAAGATTTTAGAGTGACAAATAACCAGTTTTCCATTATGTTGTATGCTTCCATCACACATATAATACTGCCAAAATAATACAGAATAAAGAAAGAACAAATGTCATTTCTTCATCAATCCGAATTTCTCTCATGTTAATCAATGCGAACATTTTAAACTACTTTTATTTCTCCTCACAAAAAAAATGTTAAGAAACAACAAAATAAAAAGGAACCCAACCACCATTAGCTGAACTTATTTGCTAGACGTCTCCAACAATACCCCCAACTCAACTGGTGGAGACACTACAGCCAAAAATTCTTCATCTCTCTCCAGTGCAGACATGTATTCTGGTAACAAGCACACCTCCAAATCAACGCTCCCGCCTCCTTCCCATCCTGGGTAAGCCGAAACCTTTCCATCGAACTTATTTGCACTGCCGCTACGTGCTGCCACAGCCTTGCCCCAACCAAAATCACAACCATACATGTCAAACCGCGGTGAACTGCCCATCATTACGCTATATATGTCAAACATATGCATATTGTACACAATTGGATTTTCCATGTACTTATGCACCATGTCTCTGATGGCAGAGTTGGTATGATTAGCAACGACTTGGTTTGCCAGCCATGCGGCCCAGCCGAGGTTGTGGTTAAGAAGCTCTCCTGCTGTTGTAGTTGTACTAGCAGCATATATAGAGTTCCCAAAATAGTTTGCCGAGAGTGGGGGTTGTAACCTCGCTCGGTTTTGGATTGCTAAACGACAACTTGTTTTCTGGTCAGGAGGGAAGCGTCGAGCACGTGTGATGCATCGCCACATCAGTGCACTCAAAGCTTGAAAAGTAGATATAACACCTAAATGAAGTATATAGTGTATAATTAAATCAAATATTTATGAATGCTTTTGTAATTATTCATAATTAGCACGGTCATTTGATCTTCTTAAATATATAGCAGTTCTTAAGCACATTAAAGTATCTTGGAAGTCAATTTCATCAAATTAGAAAATGTAAGAAAGAACACACACTGATTTGCCCAAAGAATAACATGCATAAGTTCTCTCAAATAGTAAG
Organism: Carex arenaria; assembly: GCA_964058825.1. NCBI lineage: Eukaryota > Viridiplantae > Streptophyta > Magnoliopsida > Poales > Cyperaceae > Carex > Carex arenaria. Next base: position 90,145 of record CAXKVW010000863.1, read on the forward strand.
AACATACCTTTATCACATTCTCGGTTCGCTCTCGCCTTCAACTTTGCAAGATTTTCACTTGAGAAGTGAAACATCCGCTCTCTAAGAGGCGGTGGAGTAAACCGTACGACAAATTCGGCAGGAGAAGAGTAGGGGAGCTTGATAGGAGGTTCTCCATAGCCTCCTATGAACCATTTGTCATGAACCGGAGGCTGGGATAACACGACCTCCTTTCCTGCTGCTTTGAATCGGGCTATCTCTGCCCATGCATTAAAGAACATCCAAAAAGAGGTGCCGTCGCCGATTGCGTGGTTGAAAGCGTAACCGATAAAGATTCCATCTATTAGCACTGTAACCTGTACTTGTTTAAATGATTCTAACCCTCAAAATACACCATGGCATGCTTGTGCTACAAATTTTTTTAAAAATGACCAAGCCTAGGAGGGCAAGTTGTCTCGACTTAATTAGAGATATATATATTCAACATTCTTTTTGGACATATATATCCGCTTTATAAAATGTTTTTAGCGTTTAAGTGTTTGTTATACTTCTTTTCTTGGCAACAATGCTGTGTGAAAGAATTTTACTCAAAAAAAGAAAATTCATAAAAGCATAATTAGAGATGAATTGTGCCTCTTAAGATTCCAATCAGTAACTTAATTATATAATATGCGTGCAAGCCACTTTTTGCATTTTATTTTTTTTCCTAGAGTGGACTAATAGTCTAATACCAGCCTCTAGAAATGCAAACAATAAATGTTTCTTCCTTCTCTTCATGTTGGTGTTTACTTTAGAAGTGATGTAGACAATGACGCAACCCAGCACTTAACCTTTTCCGATTAAAAATATTGTCAAGTGGCAACTGACCTGAACAGCGAGGAGTGGGTTGGTAGACCCGTCAAAATTGACCGCCAGGTCAAGTGGGAAAAACTCTTTCAAAAACTTAGGTAAATCCTGACCGTCGACTCCCACCACATCAGCGATCCCAATGCCATCTGCCACGGCGTGCACAAACTCCGCCCCTTCTCCTTCGCACCCCACCTCCACGTGACAAGTGACACCACCCTCCTCGCACGTGACCGCTCTAATCCGGCCTGACAATGGGTAGTAGTGGAAAAGTGCCTCCTCTAGAGAACTCTTCAGCTGTTCGACGATTTGCTCGACCGAGAGGTCGGATGGGTTTTTGAACAGGAGGCCCTTTTGGATGTAGTGCGGAGAGAGCATGGCTGTGTCCCATGCGCTTAGGTGTAGCTGACGTGGCGCGTGGGGATTGGGCCTTGGAGTTACTGCGTAGGTTTTGACGGTGTGCACAGTAGGGCATGGAGAAGGCATTTTGTGGGGGAATGGAAGCGGAGAACACATATTTTTTGGGACTTGGGAGCTGGTGCGATGCTGTGGCACTTAGCTTGTTGCCCTCTCGACTCTCGAGTATGGATTTGTATTTATAGTGCCAACTGCCAAGAGGAGAGAAATTCTAAATTTCTAATTGGTCAACATTTTGAAATGGTTAGATAAAGATATTTTTTTTTATGGTTGTTAGCAATTGCCGGCAACAGATGACTGAGGGTACGTTTGGATGCACTCAAGAATAGCTAGAATAGCTACTGTTTAGAATAGTAAATAAGAATAGCTACTGTTTAAGAACAGTGCTATTCAGAACAGTGAAAAAGTTGTTTGGATTACATATTTGGAATAGGATTTGGAGAGAATAGCTACTGTTTAATAATTTATGTGTAAGATTAAATATAATACAATATAATATTAATTCAAATATTAAATGTAATATAATATTATTTTAAATATTATATTAGTATTAAATAAAATATTATATTAAATATAATATAATATTAGTTTAAATATTAAATGTAATATAATATTATTTTAAAAATTAGATTAGTATTAAATAAAATATTAGATTAAATGTAATATAATATTATTTTTAATATTATATTAGTATTAAATAAAATATTAGATTAAATTTAATATAATATTATTTTAAATATTAGATTAGCATTAATAAAATATTAGATTAAATATAATATAATATTAGTTTAAATATTAAATGTAATATAATATTATTTTAAATATTAAATATAATATAATATTAGTTTAAATATTAATGTAATATAATATTAATTTAAAAATTAGATTAGTATTAAATAAAATATTAGATTAAATATAATATAATATTAGATTAAATATAATATAATATTAGTTTAAATATTAAATGTAATATAATATTATTTTAAATATTAAATATAATATAATATTATTTTAAATATTAAATATAATATAATATTAGTTTAAATATTAATGAAATATAATATTAATGAAATATAATATTAATTTAAAAATTAGATTAGTATTAAATAAAATATTAGATTAAATGTAATATAATATTATTTTAAATATTAAATTAGTATTGAATAAAATATTAGTTTAAATATAATACAATATAATATTAATTTAATTATTAAATGTAATATAATATTATTTTAAATATTAGATTAGTATTAAATAAAATATTATATTAAATATAATATAATATAATATTAATTTCAAATATTAAAATATAATATAATATTATTTTAAATATTATATTAGTATTAAATAAAATATTAGATTAAATATAATATATTATTAGATTAAATATAATACAATATAATATTAATTTAAATATTAAATGTAATATAATATTAGTTTAAATATTGGATTAGTATTAATATTGAAATCAACAAATGCTATTCCATGTTTTTGTAAGAATAGCTAATAGCAATGCTATTCTAAAAACAGTAGCTATTCCTAATAGCTCTAAAAGTTGTTTGGATGCACCTTGTTCCGAATAGCAATGCTATTTTAGAAATAGTAGCTATTCTTGTGCATCCAAACATACCCTGATAGGTTAGATAAAGATATTACTTTTTGCATAAAGAAACCTCGGTTTTTTATGCTAAATTAACAAAGTCCCACAGGCCCCACTGCTTAATTGTCTACTATACTCGTCTAAATTGAACATGTTATTTTGAAATTGAAGCTCGCCACTACATACGTAGGAAAAATATATATATATATATATATATATATATATATATATATATATATATATAGAGTAGAACTAGGGTGCTCCTAAGTTCACCCAACTTCTTGTGAATTTGACTCTAAAATATATCGAATCTACTTTAAACGATGAATCCAAACCGTTGAAATTGTTCTACCTAATGAGTGATGCGTCTACATGTGAAAATTTTAAAGTTTCGAATTAATTTAATATAGAGTCAAGTAGTCGAAAGTTTAAGGTTTATAAATTAATTTTAATGCATTCATTTTTTGGACTCCTTTGACCACTTGACTTTATATTAAATTAATTCGAAACTTTAAAATTTTCACATGTAGACGCATCAATCATTAGATAGAAGGATTTTAACAGTTTGAATTCATCGTTTAAATCGATTCGATATATTTTAGAGTCAAGTTCATAAGAGGTTGGGTGAACTTAGGAGCACCCTAGTTCTACTCATATATATATTTTTAAATTTTATTCGTGTACTCCTTTTTAGCCCCTTTGAGGATAAATCGAGTAGAAAACATCAAATTGTCTAATACTTGGCTGAATGTTGGTAACTTTATTCACATGCATAATTGGTAGGAAGGAAAGTTCAACGAGAGACTTAGATTTTATAGTTTGTCTCTTAAAAGTTATTTTGTGCTGAGGTAATGGTTTGTTTGACAATACAAAGGAAAGTTCGACGAAATTGATCGAGCTCCAATGCATGTGGTAGGTTTGATATGTTCAATGCTTTACCAACTTTTTATTTTTTTTACAAAAAGTGTTTATATAGACTACAGTAATTGTCTTAACAATTTTAATAATCCCATTCAAAAAATCGAGCTAGAAAAAAATCTAAAATAAAATAATAAAAGAAGTAAATAAACATGTTTATCAAAATTTCAAGTAATTTTTGTATTTTTTTTTTTAATATTTCATCCAAGCTGTCAATTATAGATTGTAAATTTTACATCATTTCATAAATGATAAAATTTGCATTTAATTTGATCATTTTTTATTTCGTACAATAGAATTATAGTGACTTTGTAAAGTCAGTTTGAAGATGTAAATTATTTTTTATGGTTCTCAAATTTGTTAAATTCATATATTGTCATTGAATGAAATTCATTATATTTAGTCTTCTACTCTTATTTTACTCACAAATTAAGATAAACATCTCAATTATGTGATATATGGATGTTAATTACAAATTATAAAGCTCACACTTTATTTATTTTCAAATAAATAAATTGCATAACTTCACTTGCTGGAGAGTGGAGAGCAGTTTGGGTCTGATGCCCATCGGACACAAACTGAGTTTGATGAGCTACGTAGCCATCCGATCTGCTTTAAAATCTGTGCACGTTTGCTTAAATATCCGTGCACACAGATTTTAAAGCGAATTAGACAGCTACGGAACTCATCGGAGGCAAATTTGAGTCCGATGGGCATCCGACCCAAACTGCTCTCCACTTTCTGAGGTGGACAAAAAATGCCTAGGCAACGGTAAACTTGTTTATTCTTAGTAATTTGTTTTCTGAAAAATTTCAAAAAAAGGTATTATTTGATGAACCTGTTCAAATAGCAATTGGTAAACTTCCTGCCTTTATATATTAGAGGGGTCAGCTTGCAACCTCGTTTTTTTAACCATTGACCCCAATTACTTGGGATCCGTATCATCTCTATTACTACAGAGAATACCCATCACTTTATGGTTTGAGATTAAATTTTAGCCGGTTTGAAATTCAAAGAAAAATAGAGTTCAATATTATTGAACTTTGAGATTCGTGCCAAGTTAAAAGAACAGTCTGGATCGACTAAAAGAGAATTATTCTAAAAAAATTTCTTTTGCGGTACCCCACTGAATACAAATTCATTACTCGAGCTATCTAAAATTTATCAGAAAATATACAGTCCATTCGGGTACGGAAAATTATTTATTTTGGAATAGTGTGGAATAGGAAATTTGAAAAAGCAGTATTTCCATTTGAAACGGTAAACGTGCTACATTACTAAAGTAGCAATTGTTTGACCGAACAATAATAGCTAGGCATGCAGTTTACTGGATCTGGTCCACGGAAAAAATGGCACAATAACAACTCTTAGAATAATGACTATTGTTTATCACAAAAGAATGAAAATAATCTAAAACTGTAAAAAAAATGTTATTTTGGGTACGTTTGGATGAACTCTAAAATAGCTAGAATAGCTACTGTTTAGAATAGTAAATAAGAATAGCTACTGTTTAAGAACAGTGCTATTCAAAATAGTGAAAATATTGTTTGGATTGCATATTTGGAATAGAGTTTGGAAGGAATAGCTACTGCTTAATAATTTATGTATAAGATTAAATATAATACAATATAATATTAATTCAAATATTAAACGTAATATAATATTATTTTAAATATTAGATAAGTATTAAATAAAATATTATATCAAATATAATATAATATTAGTTTAAATATTAAATATAATATAATATTATTTTAAATATAATACAATGTAATATTAATTTAATTATTAAATGTAACATAATATTATTTTAAATATTAGATTAGTATTAAATAAAATATTAGATTAAATATAATATAATATAATATTAAAATGTAATATAATATTATTTCAAATATTATATTAGTATTAAATAAAATATTATATTAGTATTAATATTGAAAGCAACAAATGCTATTCCATATTTTTGTAAGAATAGTGAATAGCAATGCTATTTTAAGAACAGTAGCTATTCCGAATAGCTCTATTTCTTGTTTGGATGCACCTTGTTTCGAATAGCAATGCTATTCTAAGAATAGTCGCTATTCTTATGCATCCAAACATACCCTCTTAGAATAATGACTATTGTTTATCACAAAAGAATGAAAATAATCTAAAACTGTAAAAAAAATGTTAATTATGAGATTTCAATACATACAAAATATTGACCAGCTCGAATCAATAATTTGAAATATGAAATAGAGATAAAAAATTATAACTCATTTAGGGCGTGTTTGGTTGCTACTGTTTCTGTGAGAAAAAAATTCATTCCACAGAAATAGTGTTTTGGCCTTTCAAATTGAACTCGAACCCAAACTCATTCCTGTTCCCGCTTGACAGTCGAACATTCCTTTAAAAATTTGAAAAATAAGAGTTGAAATGGTTCAGGGTTCTAAATAGCGATTATCGCTTCATTGTGGAGAGACTAAAATTTTTTTTATCACGAATAACGTAATTATAGCGGAAGCTATCGGACATAGTGTTTATTTTTCAAAAATTATATTTTATATTTCTACTAATTATTAATATTATAAACATTGGAAATTTGAAATGAGAACTAATCCAAATCTACATTTTTTTAATCATGTAAATAAGAAAGAAAAAAAAATATCTACAAAGTAACATTCTTTAATAATTCATACTTTATAGTATTATATTTTATAGTATATAGACAAAGAGCAATTAATTTTATATGTGAAAGTAAATCAATATCTATTTGATCATTTTACAAATAATAATAATCGAAATCAACTTTAAATTGAAACGAAAGACAATACTTTACGAGTGAATACTAGACAAAGAGCAAACAAATGGAATAATTAATATTTGAATATTTTCGACATAGAAGGAGAGACTAAATCACAAATAGAAACAAAAACATAGAGTTCGGTTTATCATATCTAGTATAGCGGACCGTATAGTATTACAAATAGGAACATATGTACAGAAACATGTGTAAATTAAAAAAAATCTCGTGTAGCATAGCTGTCAACAATAACATGTAGCACGTAGCGATAATAGCAGTCAGCTATTACGGCTATAACGATCGTGACTGAATTAGAACATTTTTTATTCCATAACTCAGTTTTTATTGTCCAAAAAACCTATATAGCGCAGTTATAACTAGCTATTTAGAACACTCAAATAGTTGCAATCTCTAGTCTCTAAAAAAAAAAATCGGTCGCATCTCTTTCTTCAAAATAAACATGTTAAGGTTTTTAAGGCGAACGCATGAAATTCAGCCTTTATTGACAAAGACCTGGCTTACACATGCATATATTTTTCTTTTGTTGGATGTTTACCAATGAATTAATTATGGTTCCACAATTCAATTCGGGTACGGTGGGTGAAGAATAGCTACTATTCCGGATTAACACTATTCCGAGCTATTAATCTACGTTTGGGTGTGTTTGGATTAGCGAATAGCCACTATTTTTTGTTTGTCTTTTGTGGGATTGCTCACTATTCTACTAATCCTACAAAATATTAGAATAACTACTATTCTCAAAATTAGAATAGCTACTATCCTTGCACTATTCTTGATTCATCCAAACGCATCCTTCATGAGTAGCAAATTAAATATGGTTCCTCATGTCAAGGCTTGCTAGCTTGCAATTCAATAAAACGTACCTGATACCTAATTAAGTTCACTAATCTTAATTAGTTGAGTAGAACTGGGTGTTCCTAAGTTCACCGATTTTTTTGTAAACTCAACTCTAAAATCTATTAAATTAATTTTGAATCTAAGTTATTGAAACCCGTCTATCTTATGAGTGATGCATCCACATGCAAAATTTTTAAAATTATGAATTAATTTTGTATAGAGAAGTGGTAAAAAAAAATGTTCAAAAAATGAATGCAATAAAATTAATTTATAAACCTTTTAATTTTGACCACTTGATTCTATACAAAATTAATTCGAAAGTTTAAATTGCATGTAGACACATCACTCGTAAAATAGACGGGTTTTAATAGTTTGGATTCGTCATATAAAGTAAATTCAATAGATTTTTGAGTTGAGTTCACAAATAATATTAGTGAACTTATGAACACCCTAGTTGTACTCTAATTAGTTACTTACAAGTTACAACATATAATTAAAATAAAGTTCAGCTTGGGCAACAAGCAAGACTGATCAGCTGTCCACTAGCATACTTAATTTTTTATTATGTTGGTGGATACTTCAAATCTTTTGTTCTTCTAATTCTCTGGTAAACCATTCAAAGGGGCTTCAGAATTTTAGCGCTCAACTTTTCAGGAATGAAATAGTCCGGTTGTTGAAGTTTAACCTCCGTTTTAGTACTTTTTTTTAAGTAAAGTTGGAAGTCAAGTCATCCAACTATTTAATACCTTCGTTATTATAACAAAGAATTTCCTCCATAGTATTTTTTTAAAAAAAATATTTCCCCCACTGTTTTTCCTCTGTTCTTCCTCCGGCTTATCTTAACTATCTTATCCAGCTGAAATTTTCTTAATAACGTACTGTTAACTAGAGGAATTAACGCTAACTACCGTAATTGACCCATTTATTTTTAAACTTTCATATCTCTGCCAAAATTTCCCCTTTTAATTTGAATCTTTTCTTTCCCCGTGCTTCTAAAGAGCAATTTTGAGACGATTTTGTCGCCATCTCACGTATTCCACTTTTCCACTATTCCATGTATATATTTGCCGAATGGATCCGTTATATATAGAAGAAGTTTTTTATTTATCAAACATTGAAAAGGAATATTAGATGTAGTTGGAGTACTTTTTCCTTACAATATTTTTGAGAAAATCATCTCCCAAATTATTTGATGTCTCAGGAATTTTATCTAATTTTCAATGATTTGAATTACAAATACATTGACTTGTTCTCGAATTAGTTTTTTGGCTTGTGACTAAGAGCATCTCCAATGGTTATTGTTTTTTGGTTTGTAATATGACGTGGCAATTGTTTTTTGGTTTGTTGGGTTGTGAGAGGATTTGTAAATTAGCAAATTTGCTTTAAAAGCAAACCTTTGCTTATTGCCACGTGGCGAATTGATTGGCTCAGATTCTTTATGATCCTCTTTAATTGCAATTGCTGGAATGGAGTGATAGAAATTATGAGTCTCTTTAATTGCTAAATTTAGTGACGTGGCCAATTTTAATTGCTAAGCATTTGTTGGAATGGAGATGCTCTAATGTATTAAATAAATGGAACTCATTTTATCCCAATTAGTATAAAAATTGTGATTGAGAGAAGTTGGGATTTAAGTTAATTACATAGCAAACATCGATCCTTTATTAATTGATCCTCCTAAATTTAGTGAGCTTTAAGTCCTATTTCGGTTGATTCGATTTCAAAATCTAAAATTTCAGCCCGGTTGATTCTTTTCAGGAATAACACGAGACATTATTTTTCAGTTTTAATGTCTTATTTTAGTTCAACAATTCTATGTTTGTTTCACAAAGAAACACTTCAAACTGCATACTTGAACAATTTCGAAAATGCTTCGGCGAATTATCTAAAAACACGCTAAAATGATTTGTTCTTTACCATTCTAATGATATTGTCGTTGGATTAGAAGGTCCGGTCCACCAGTTCAAAATTATGTGGGCTTTTTCGGACCAAACTCGGCCCAAGGCCCTGTCGAAAAACAGTTTTGATTAGCGTGATGGAAAAAAAAGAAGAAAGACAGCAGTCTGCCAGTCTCTCCAGTAGAGTATGCAAATGAGAAAGGACAGGGAAACTTTTTTTGGTAGAAAAATAATGAAAAATAAGAGAGAAACAAAAATAGTGTAGGGATTCTAATATTAATAGTAAGACCGGTACAAATTTTACCGATTCTAATAGTTCCAATATTTAAAACAGTAAAAACCTTTACCGATCCTATCTCAGATTTTTTTTTATTTTTTGTATACTTTCTGCGGGTTAAAAAAATAGCGTCACAGGGGATCCGGAATTGAGGTCTCAATATTAGCGAATTCGCATCCTCTGAGATATCTCAAACTTTGCGTGATGTTTTGGAATATCCCAATCGTTCAAATTCATTATGCACGAATCTCAAAGCTCAAATAATATTGGCCCCCTATGGTTCTCCGAATAGGCACCGGACACGTCGGTCACGCAAAAATTGAGATATCTCAGAGGATACATACCCAATATCAGGTCGGTACAATTCACATTAGGTCGTTTCTGACAGAGAGGATCGGAGCCACCCCAGAATCAGTTGGTCTTGCTGTAACCAATGGCCAAAAGCTGGATTTTGACACAATTGCCCCTCAATTTGAATCTTTTCAATAGGTGGATCTGAGGTAAGGTATTTGTGAAGGCGATAACCATGGAGCAATGGCACAATTTGAGATTTCCATGCCAAGAAGTTGGTGCGAGTGAGCTTGGTAGAGATCGGTAGGTTGAGTAGAACAATAGACTCATTTGACTGAGGTCTAGAAGAGATTGAAGGATCAGGGGAAAGGATAGAAGATAGTGGATCGAAGGCACTAGCCATGGTGTGCTCTGATACCATGAAAGCTTTATGCTTTAGGGAAGAAATAGACTGAGTCAAATGAATTTTATTCATCTCAATATTTCTTTACAATGACTGAGTCTGTTTATATAGTGTACAGACTTCCTTATTCGGTTCTGTTACAATCAAGTACTCATTCTGTAGATTAAATCTCTAACTGACAGCTAATGGTAGTTACTCTAACTGCCTAACTAACTGGCTGGGTTGTTATGTCATTAAGACTCATAAAAAGAAATAATTAAACATGCATGCATAGAACAATTCAATAGCACAAAACTTGCAAGTAAATAAAAAGAAAGTAAAATCAAGTCATGCTAATTCAATTACATAATACATAATAATGATAATATGAAATTAACTACATGAAATATAGAAATTCCTAGATACAATCCCACATAAAACTCCAACTCATGAAATATCACTGAGGTGGAAGGTGTGTCCCAGGAGGCTAGAGAGTCTGAGCCATGGAGAAATTGTACATCGATCTCACCATGTCATACATGCTTTGGACAGAGGCATTCATCTGTATTTGCTCGGCTCTCATCTCATCTTGTCTGATTTGGATTGCCCGTTGTCTGATTTGGATTGCCCGTTGTGTTTCCTCTATGGAGTTGAAGCGCTGGTGGATGCGATTCAATTCACCTTTTGCGTGCTCCGGTGGATGTGTTGATTGCTGTTGTGGCTCTTGTTGTGTCCCCTCAAGAAGTAGAAGTGATGGACACTTACTTCCAGACTCGAGCAACCAATTCTTGCGTTGTGTGATAGTGGTCTCATCGGGTTCCTCTATGTTTCTGACAGATGCCACGACTTTACCTTCTCTAGCTGATGTGGCTATGGCCTGCTCATGCAAATCTTGAAATATATCTGCTGCAAACCTAAAGAAAGATAACCAAATCAATACAAAAGTTAGTTGATATCTGTCAGACCAGTATACCACAGCAAAAATAAAACAAAAACTTAGAGGAGAAAGAGAGTATTTACAGACCAGTATACCACACACTACATGATGCCAAAAATGTCAAGAGACTAAAAATTACCAATACACCATAGCAATAGAACTCTACCTGATGAAATCTGACAGACACAGTAAAGACTCTCACTGATTATCAACTAAATTTCCCAATAAAAATTACAAAAAAATCTCGTCAACAAAAAACCTCGACCCAAATCACATTTTTACCATTCTGAATAATATATGAAAAGTTATTACCTTCTTGTCAGCTATATCATTCTCGAGATCCATCAGCTTCACTTTAATTCGATTAGTGAGGTTGGCGGTCACTTCATTAGTGAATGGAAGTTCAGGAAGCGAGCCAAGATTATGTCTTCTAAATATATTCCCTATGAAGAATCCCTTTCATACCCTGGTTATGATCATGTGAGCCTGGAAATTATTTTAAAGTGATGTATTTCAAAAAATCCAACAATGAATTTTAAAGTGATATTTAATAATAATAATCGGCTTGCTGATATTCTTATTTTGAAACTTTTAGATAAATTGAGATCGTAGTCCAATACCAGATCTAGTGTAGACTTAAAGATCAAGTTCCAGCCTATATATGAAGGATAATGGAAAACCTTTGTCAGATTTATACTTGTTTGATTTCTATCGATGCCAAAAATAATATGTACCTGCTCTTGAAGGAAAACATATTGAAGTGTAGACTTAAAGATCAAGCTCCAGCCTATGAAGGATAATGGAAAACCTTTGTCAGATTTGTACTTGTTTGATTTCCTATTGATGCCAATAATAATATATACCTGCTCTTGAAGGAAAACATATTGAAGTTGATGCGAAGAGTTTAGGTTGGTAATCTCCCAATAGAAGAATCACAGTTTCTGAGCTGAAAAGGCTGTAACTACTACCAATTAGAATCACAGTTAAAATTATCATCTAGTGCAACATAAATAAAAGCATGCAAGGCTAAATTAAACGAAAATAAAAGCAGCAAACAGGAATCACAGTTGAACATATCAGAAATTTTCTTACCATGCATAAACAAGGGCATGTCAGCCATTTGTCATAAATTTGATAGAACAAGGGCCGACATATTTCAAAACAAAGTACTTTTTCTGCAATTGCGAGACTAATAGTAATAAGACAGTATAGATGCTTAAAAGTTTGATGTCTGACCTTTTCTCATGACCAAAATGCCTCTGGTGTAGTTCAGAAATTAAAGATGATCGCTTAGAGGAGTACATAAGGTATAATGATTTAATAGGCTTATGAAAACATCGGTTGGAAAGATAGCACATGCACCTTTTGTATAAAAACTTACCGACTTTATATAAAAATAACAGATTAAAAGAGAGGACATGCACCTTTTGTATACTTTTTGGGCCCGGGTGGTCTTCCTAAGGCCGCTAGTACCCACAATCGGGAGCCCTGTGCGCCTTGAAATGCTGCTATCAAACTGCTGCTCGATAATCTTGTCCTTGTCATCCTCAAGGCCAACAACTTCTGGATCATCAACATCTTCGAGGGCAATAAGATCCTTAACTCCCAACTGGGTTGAGCGCTGGAAAATCCTGTTGAGATTCTGTGTGATATCGTCGAGCTCGCCACCCAGGCTGTACATATTATAGGTTCGTTTTACACCCGTCACAAATTTTCTGACCCAGTTGGAGCTTTCTGGACTGTTAGTTTCTTCAATCTCAACACGGAAGGTATCAATCACAGTAGCTATTGTGTTGGCAATTTCTCTGACCTGGTTTAGCCACACTATTGCCAAACCATTTCTGATATGCTTGGAATCAGAATCTTTTATTAAAGCTTTGATCAAGCAAAGCTCTTTCTTCATTTGTTCGATCTTGCCATGCACGCCCAGCCGTTTCCAAGCTTTCTCGAGCACGGCATCAGCAAGCTTTTGGATCACATAGCTCACAGCTGCCTCTATCATGTTTTACCGATTGTGGGAAGTGTCTTTCTGTATTTTTCTCTAGGTATGTGTGTGTTGGAGTGGGTTGGTAAGGTTTACATGTGCTTATATAGCCTAAAGAGCTGTTGACACTTTCCTAAACTATAGTATAATATAGCCGTTGCTATTTCCTATTTACACAGTAATATAGTCGTTGCTATTTCCTATTTACACAAGATTATATACATCTTCGATGCAGATTTGAATACAGCTGTCTATTCCTAAATTGAGAGATCTGCTATAACTTTGCTAATTGGATTAGCTGTCAGTTATTGGGTTGGATTTAATTTGATTATTTACATTATCTTCAATGTGTGGGTATGGGTGGGTGTGGGGGGTTCAAAGTAATGTTATCAGAACCGGACCAGATATTGATCTGGTAAAGTTTCGGGTCAACAGTTCATTGGTCGTACTGGTGAGTCAACCGATCAAACTGCTGATTTTTTAAATACATATGTATATTATTGTAAAAATAATCACGTTCTATATAGTGAAAATTCACATATACATATTAAATAATGTACTATAATTGTAAATTTATAGCTAGATTAATTAAAAGTGTCTTCCCTTAGTATATAATAAAACCAAATAATTTATCAACAAATGAAAAAATAATGTCTTTTAGAAGAAAATTAGCATCCCACTATTATAAAATTTTGTACGATAAATTTACTAATACTATATATAAAGATAAATATATTTTGGGTTTCCAGTAATTACTTTTGTAAAAATATAAATATAGATAAGTATAAGTTAAGGGATGTTGTAATATAAACAAATTGATTGCTAATGCAAGTTCTTTAATAAATCATAAGGACTTTCAGTATAAAAATGTAAATAATAATAATAATTGTTTTAAGGTATGTATATACATTTTATTATATTACTATATGTATATGAATAATTGTGATGTCTACCATTAGGGGTGTTCATTGGGTCCGGTTTAATCGGTTTTGGACCGAACTGAATTAGATCGGTTCAAATGGTTCGGTTTTTTCGGTTTAATGGTTCGGTTCGGTTTGCTTTTTAAAACTGAATTATAACTTCAGTTCGGTTCGGTTTGAAATTTTCAAAACCGAAATAACCGAACTGACCGAACTTTTATATATTATGAATTTGGTCCGGACCGTCCCGGTTTATTTATTAATCAATTGCTTTAAATACTTCGGTTTATTTCTTAATATCCCGATTTATTTCTTAATACTCCAATTTATTTCTTAATATACTTCGGTTTATTACAAAACAATTGCTTTAAATTAAAAAATTGATATATTTCAGTTTGAACTGAACAAACCGAAATAAAACTTTGGTTCGGTTCGGTTCGGTTCGGTTGCAATACTAATTCGGTTCGGTCCAAAACCCTTATCTACCATAGTGAACAAACCGAACCAATGAACACCCCTATCTACCATAGTGACAAACGTTCGGTTCGGCGGGTCAAAAGTTCGTGATTCGGATATAATTCGTGAATGATTTGGTGCAACAAAGAAGCAACAAAAAAAACCTCAAAAGAAAAAGAAAATCCAATTTTTTTTCTTCAAATGTACTTGGAAATTAAATTTTATATTTTTTAATTTTTTTTACTGTTTTCTTAGAATTTAAAAAAAAAAAAATTTAATGAATAACTATGATTTTCAAATATACATGCATGCATCACTAATGAAGTAGATGGATTTTAACGATTTGGATTCATCGTTTGAAACTAATTCGATAGACTTTTAAAATTGTATTCACCAACTTCTTTTAGTGAGCACATCATACCCTAACTTTATTCATATTTCCATATTACATTGGGCCAAACCACTGTATATAATGCTTGAAATTCAATATTTAGGATTACGGCCATCAAGAAATTGAATGTTTTTAGTATTGACAGCATAGATATATACTTTAATCAATATATTTTTTTTGTTAAAGATGAAAGAGAGGCTATGAGCTGTAGACCTAATTAGGTTGTCTTTTTATGGAATTTATAGGGTGCTGATGGCCTGCTTGCCACTAAGGATCGACACATGGGGTCTGTGCACCCTTTTTCGAAATGTTGGTATAATTAATATATGGCCCATGGCACATGATGACATGAATCATTACTGTACGTACATTGATGCCAAGTCTCTTTCAAGTGCTTGCTTTTGTACCACTTGCTTCTTTTTTTTAACGTTGGCCAACAATATACAACATAAAGGAAAATTTTTATCCGTAATGAAGAATAATTTCATATCAGAGACTACAAAAAAGATTAGCTAGACTCATTCCATGAGATTTATTGTCAGCTCAACCTCAATCTCAAAATCATTTTCACTAAAGCTAGCTAGCTTGAGCTCAATATGTAATTTTCTTATAACATTTGAAGTATCTATACATTGGTATAACATAATATGATATTTTTCAAATTTTATTATAAAATCAACATAATATAGGTAAGTAAATAATTGTAGTCTAGAATGGAATGAATATGAATTATACACGCACACATACATTAGTTATAGATAACATGAAAATAAATATAAAGAAGTCATGAAAACTGAGCTCGTATATATAAGGCTCCGGTTAATCTTACACAAACAAATACGGGATAACATGAAAACAAATCTTGCAACATAAAATATTTTAAATTTGATACTAAGTGTAAATTTAATATAATTTTATTATGTACATGAAACATAAAAAAGAAAAAATTGTGCACCTTTTAACATTGTTCAAAGAACTTAAAATTTTACAATTATTTATTAAATTAATAATATCAAATGTAATTAAATTGCACTAAATTTGATATGCAATAAATCGAAAGACAAATGACAATTTCCATTTTTATATTTTTCGACTCTGTATTAAAATAATATTAAGATGTCAAATTAATATTGTCAATATATAGATCTCAACAATACATACTATAGACGGTGAGGATTTAATGCATGTATTAGTTTGACATTTTGATTTTTTTAATAAATGACATCTAATTTTTGTTGTAATAAACAATTCTCTATTATTCTATTTGATTAATTTGCAAAACATAAAAACTTGAATTTTACAATTTTTTTGATTAAGATATTTGCAGGTTCATAAGATTTAAAATTGCAATATGTATTGATGAATAAAAGACAAATCAACCAAGACAATTTATTAATTAGCAAAGTGTAAAAGAAATTTTGTTAAAGTAAATTTGAGGTTGAACTGCGAATGACAACTTTTGTGTAACAGTTGGCTTAAAAATCCGGAATTAAAAATTGGCTTTCTTTCAGCCTAAAATACCAGTGCCAACCGTTATGAAACAGTTGACAAGTGTTGTAATGATTGAGATAAGCACAAAGCAATACAGGTGATTTGAATTCACTGTTGTGACCTTTGCTAATCTCGCTCACAACGGTTGATTCAAATGATTAAATGGCTTCAGCCAATTTCTCATCAACCGTTGTAACGATTGAAGCCAATACCTTGATTTTTTTTTTTCCTTTGGTATAAATAGAAGTTTTGGATTTAGCCAAATTAATCTTTTCAGCCACCAAAACACTTCTAAATCCGTCTTTTCTCAGTGAAAATAAGGCTCCATTGTTGTTTGTGCTTAAACATTCAATATTCTTTAATCAATCTCAAATTTATTTCACTAATCTTAATCTAGATTAAGTTAATTTAGATTAAGTTAAGAGCGATTAACTAAGAGTTTTTCTTGTGAGAGTTGAACCTAGAGCCTCTTGTGTTTAATCTAAAGCCTGTGTGACTTCCTATTGATTGTGTAAGAGCTCACTGATTCGCAAGTTGTAAACCTATCGTATTGAGTATAGAAAGATGCATCGAGAAAAACGGTTGCAAAACTCCAGAGATGTAAGCTATTTTGTTGAATATGTTAATATACCGCGTGTCATTTTCTTTTTCTATACTACTTTATTTTACTATAATAAATTTGAAAGTTCTTAAGACCTCATATTTAACTCTATTAAGAACAACAGTTTTTAATATAGAAATAAATATATGCCGCGTGTCACTTTTTTTTTTTTTTATAATGAATATATATTTAAAAGTTCTTAAGACCTCATATTCAACTCTCACTACTACAAAATAACATATTGTACATGGACAAAAATTGAAAGAGCTACATGGATTTGAAATCGTATACAATCTTAGGGTGTAGAAATATGCAACCATTTACACACGGGTAATTACCCGTGTACGATGATAATAATCCTACACAGATAATTCAATAGAGCCGTGTACAAAACCTTCCGCAGTACATCTCACCACAATGGAGCTACAAGGATATTAATTAAATATCCATGCAGGAATACTCTTTCTACATGGATATTTAGTTAATATCCGTGTAGCTCTCTTACCGTTGGCACACGGATTATAATTAAACAATCCGTTTTGGAAGAGATTCCTACACGGATATTTAGTTAATATCCATGTAGGAATACTTTCCTGCACGGATATTAAGTTAAAAATCAGTGTAGGAAGGTTCTGGGCTACTAATTTTCTATGGTTACCTCTTCTAATACGGATTTTCTTTTAAAAATCATATTAGAGTTCGACGGTTCTGGTCACCATTTTGTTGTTGACATTGTTCCCGTGTATAAAATATATTATCTAAATAGTACAAAGAAAGAGCTGTTGACACTTCGTCAGTGATCCGAATTTCTCGGCATGGGATCTGCTACGATTCAAACAGTGTGAACAATAATTCTAAAATCTCTATTTTTCTAAATCCAGCAATCTAATAATTTCTGTGCACGTATCTCAAAACAATTGATTTTTCTGTTCATGAATTTCGAAACAATCCAGCAGATAAATTTAGAAAAATAGAAATTGTAGGATACTGTTCATGACTAAAGAATCGTAGTAGATTCGGATCAGAATTTCTCTCATGTCAATAAATATGAACATTAATTTTATACAATTTATATTTCTCCTCACGACAAATATTTTACAGTAAAGATACTACAAAATAGAACGAAATATAACCACCATTAATTTTGTGAAGTCTGATGCTGAGAAAGAAGTTTGTTGTTTAAGAAAAAAACGAATGCTCAAAGAGGAAGAAGAAGGACACTCAGTCAGGGTTAGATAAAGTCTAAATCGGAAAAAATAAAAAAAATTCTTTTGATCTGTATTATTATTACCGATACAAAGAGGTTCTCTAATGTTTAGGATAGGTACTATTGTTACCGTTCTAAAGTCCAATTTTAATATCCAAACGAGTCTGTAACAAATCATGTGGCTGTGGATCGACCAATTCAAATGAAGAGTTAGGATCAGTAAAACCTTTACCGTTCTAAACATTGAGACTATTAAAATCGGTAAAATTTGTACCGGTCTTACTATCAATATTATAATTCCTGCATTTTTTCTATTTCTCTCTTTCTTTTTCATTATTTTCTACCAAAAATAATTTTCCGAGCTAGCTCCGATTAACAATGATGAGGTATTGAATGATGCCGTGTGTACATCTAACATTATTAAAGAAACATAAAGAATAAAGTCAACTCATCATATAATTAATTAATGAAAAAATTTAACTCAACTCGAAAAGATAGACGTTAAAAGAATAACAGTCAACTATGTTAAATTTATTTTTTGAGCTCTCTCTAGCTGTATATATTATATGGAGTAGAATTAGGGTACTCCTAGGACTATCAAATATTTTTGTACTCTTAATTCTAAAACTTATCGGATTAATTTCGAATGACGAATCCAAATCGTTGAAATCCTTCTACCTTACGAGTGCTGTGTCTACATGTGAAAATTTTAAAGTTTTGAATTAATTTAGTATAAAGTCAAGTGGTCAAAAGAATTAGAAAACAATGAATACATTAAAATTAATTTAGAAACCTTCTAATTTTAATTTAGTATAAAGTCAAGTGGTCAAAATTAGAAGGTTTCAAAATTAATTTTAATGTATTCATTGTTTTCGAATTCTTTTGACCACATGACTTTATACTAAATTAATTCAAAACTTTAAAATTTTCACATGTAGACACAGCACTCGGAAAATTGTTTTTGGTAGAAAATAATGAAAAAGAAAGAGAGAAATAGAAAAAGTGCAGGAATTCTAATATTGATAGTAAGACCGGTACAAATTCTACCAATTTTAATAGTCTCAATGTTTAGAACGGTAAAGATTTTACCGATCCTAACTCTTCATTTTAATTGGTCGATCCACAGCCACACGATTTGTTACAAACTCGTTTGGATATTAAAATTGGACTTTAGAACGGTAACAATAGTACCTATCCTAAACATTAGAGAACCTCTTTGTATCGGTAATAATAATACAGATCAAAAGAATTTTTTTTATTTTTTCCGATTTAGACTTTATCTAACCCTGACTGAGTGTCCTTCTTCTTCCTCTTTGAGCATTCGTTTTTTTCTTAAACAACAAACTTCTTTCTCAGCATCAGACTTCACAAAATTAATGGTGGTTATATTTCGTTTTATTTTGTAGTATCTTTACTGTAAAATATTTGTCGTGAGGAGAAATATAAATTGTATAAAATTAATGTTCGTATTTATTGACATGAGAGAAATTCAGATTTGAATCTACTGCGATTCTTTAGTCATGAACAGTATCCTACAATTTCTATTTTTCTAAATTTATCTGCTGGATTGTTTCGAAATTCATGAATAGAAAAATCAATTGTTTTGAGATATGTGCACAGAAATTATTAGATGACTGGATTTAGAAAAATAGAGATTTTAGAATTATTGTTCACACATTTCGAATCGCAGCAGATCCCATGCCGAGAAATTTGGATTGTTCGCACAAAAGTGTACTACAAAGTTTCAGTACAGCAAGCTGTACCTTTTAAACCTCGATTCTACTTTGCATTCGGACTGCAAGTGTACAATCCTATCGCTGGTAATATCGGGTATCGATCCACAGGACGGTTCAATAACTTAACTAGATTTCTACCTAATTTATCCTTAAACTAGAAGTGTTCAAAGGGGTTGAGTTGGTTGAAATTTTGGTTGACGATAATATAAGATTGCAAATAAACTAAACTGGAGTTTAAAAATAATTAAAACAAGCGTTTCCTGCGTTTCTGACTTCATCTGCAACTCTGCCTCTTGCCTGACACGACCCGTGTACTCTCGTACACGACCCCTGTCACACGGCCCGTGTAGTATCCTACACGGTCCGTGTCAGACTCGAGTGAAACTGTAGTTGTCTGGTTTCTGTGCTGATTGATTCTGTATAGGATGAACTGACCATACCTGATGTTCCTAAACCTCAACTCTCGTTTGTTGGCTTAATAAACTCGATAATGGAAATACAATTCAATCCTCCTAGGGTTCTAACCTAAACTCTCGTTCGTTGGTTCGAAGGACCTAGGTTACTTGTTTGGTTTACTAAAGGTATTCAGAATCTCTCGATTGCTGAATAGTTCACCTCTCGGTTACTAATTAGTCTTCCCTCTCGGTTCATCGACTTACCTCAAATACTTGGTCTGGTTGAAAGATCGAATTGGACGCAGTACCTTGTTAGACATGGCCAAGCCTAATGGTAGAAACCAAATAATAATCGAACAACGCAGATAAGCAATAAAATTCATATGCAAACAAGCAAATTCAGAACATCGCACATAATCAAACAACTATCAAATAAACAGAGTATTCGACTACATCGTATCCCCAAGAAACTAAAGAAATTACTCAAACATGGTTTCTAAAACAGAAAAATAAAAGCGAGATAAACAATTCATTGCAAAGACCGAAAATACAAAGAAAGTTCGTCGGAATCTCTCGATTTCCTCCTCTCTTCTTCGTCTCCAAGTTGGTTGTTGTAAAACTCTCCTTAGATTGGTCTCTGTATGATTGGATCCTATGTTCTGTACGAATTGTCCCTTTTCTGGCCCAAGGGGTCGTCCTTTTATACTCCATAACCACCCTCTTTTAATTAGGCATCAATCTGAAAACTTAGATTAACTGCCGGATTTGTCTGACAAGGGCCGTGTAAGAGTTGACAAGGACCGTGTAAGAGTTGACAAGGGCCGTGTAAGAGTTGACAAGGGCCGTGTAAGAGTTGACAAGGGCCGTGTCAGAGTTGACAAGGGCCGTGTGCCTGTGTCTCTTGTCCGGGTCGTGCAGCGCTAGCATGAGAGGTCGAGTAGGGTATGACACGGTCCGTGTGGATTGTGACTCGGCCCGTGTGGGAAGTCCAGATTGTTGGATTTCACCCTTTCTTTGCCCGTTTCCTACAATAAACAAACAAAAGCGCAGCAGTACCATATTCTATAGATAATCAATGCAATAAACATGATTTTACTGTTTTGGACACAGGTTTTGGTACAAGATTAGGTCGGAAATGTAGCTAAAATAACGAGATATCACGGATCACTGACGAAGTGTCAACAGCTCTTTCTTTGTACTATTTAGATAATATATTTTATACACGGGAACAATGTCAACAACAAAATGGTGACCAGAACCGTCGAACTCTAATATGATTTTTAAAGAAAATCCGTGTTAGAAGAGATAACCATAGAAAATTAGTAGCCCAGAACCTTCCTACACTGATTTTTAACTTAATATCCGTGCAGGAAAGTATTCCTATATGAATATTAACTAAATATCCGTGGAGGAATCTCTTCCAAAACGGATTGTTTAATTATAATCCATGTGCCAACGGTAAGAGAGCTATACGGATATTAACTAAATATCCATGTAGGAAGAGTATTCCTACATGGATATTTAATTAATATCCTTGTAGCTCTGTTGCGATGAGATGTACTGCGGAAGGTTTTGTACACGGCTCTATAGAATTATCTATGTAAGATTATTATAATCGTACACGGGTAATTACCCGTGTGTAAATGGTTGCATATTTCTACATCCTAAGATTGTATACGATTTCAAATCCATGTAGCTCTTTCAATTTTTGTCCGTGTACAATCTGTTATTTTGTAGTAGTGAGAGTTGAATATGAGGTCTTAAGAACTTTTAAATATATATTCATTATAAAAAAAAAAAAAAGTGACACGCGGCGTATATTTATTTCTTTATTAAAACTGTTGTTCTTAATAGAGTTGAATATGAGGTCTTAAGAACTTTTAAATGTATTAAAGTAAAATAAAGTAGCATAGAAAAAGAAAATGACACGCGGTATATTAACAGATTCGACAAAATAGCTTACATCTCTGGAGTTTTGCAACCGTTTTTCTTGATGCGTCTTTCTATACTCAATACGATAGGTTTACAACTTGCGAATCAGTGAGCTAGCTCTTACACAATCAATAGGAAGTCACACGGGCTTTAGATTGAACACAAGAGGCTCTAGGTTCAACTCTCACAAGAAAAACTCTCAGTTAATCGCTCTTAACTTAATCTAAATTAACTTAATCTAGATTGAGATTAGTGAAATAAATTTGAGATTGATTAAAGAATATTGAATGTTTAAGCACAAACAACAATGGGGCCTTATTTTCACTGAGAAAAGACGGATTTAGAAGTGTTTTGGTGGCTGAAAAGATTAATTTGGCTAAATCCAAAACTTCTATTTATACCAAAGGAAAAAAAAAATCAAGGTATTGGCTTCAATCGTTACAACGGTTGATGAGAAATTGGCTGAAGCCATTTAATCATTTGAATGAACTGTTGTGAGCGAGATTAGCAAAGGTCACAACGGTGAATTCAAATCACCTGTATTGCTTTGTGCTTATCTCAATCATTACAACACTTGTCAACTGTTTCATAACGGTTGGCACTGGTATTTTAGGCTGAAAGAAAGCCAATTTTTAATTCCGGATTTTTAAGCCAACTGTTACACAAAAGTTGTCATTCGCAGTTCAACCTCAAATTTACTTTAACAAAATTTCTTTTACACTTTGCTAATTAATAAATTGTCTTGGTTGATTTGTCTTTTATTCATCAATACATATTGCAATTTTAAATCTTATGAACCTGCAAATATCTTAATCAAAAAAATTGTAAAATTCAAGTTTTTATGTTTTGCAAATTAATCAAATAGAATAATAGAGAATTGTTTATTACAACAAAAATTAGATGTCATTTATTAAAAAAAAAATCAAAATATCAAACTAATACATGCATTAAATCCTCACCGTCTATAGTATGTATTGTTGAGATCTATATATTGACAATATTAATTTGACATCTTAATATTATTTTAATATAGAGTCGAAAAATATAAAAATGGAAATTGTCATTTGTCTTTCGATTTATTGCATATCAAATTTAGTGCAATTTAATTACATTTGATATTATTAATTTAATAAATAATTGTAAAATTTTAAGTTCTTTGAACAATGTTAAAAGGTGCACAATTTTTTCTTTTTTCTGTTTCATATACATAATAAAATTATAGTAAATTTATACTTAGTATATATCAAATTTAAAATATTTCATATTGAATTGTGTAAAGTACGTATGAAATTAGAGTTGCAAGATTTGTTTTCATGTTAGCCCGTATTTGTTTGTGTAAGATTAACCCGAGCCTTATATATACGAGCTCAGTTATGATGACTTCTTTATATTTATTTTATGTTGATTTTATAATAAAATTTGAAAAATATCATATTATGTTATACCAATGTATAGATACTTCAAATGTTATAAGAAAATTACATATTGAGCTCAAGCTAGCTAGCTTTAGTGAAAGTGATTTTGAGATTGAAGTTGAGCTGACAATAAATCTCATGGAATGAGTCTAGCTAATCTTTTTTGTAATCTCATGGAATGAGTCTAGCTAATCTTCATTTCGGATAAAAATTTTCCTTTATGTTGTACATTGTTGGCCAACGTTCAAAAAAAAAGCAAGTGGTACAAAAGCAAGCACTTCAAAGAGACTTGGCATCAATATAATGTATGTACAGTAATGATTCATGTCATCATGTGCCATGGGCCATGTATTATACCAACATTTCGAAAAAGGGTGCACAGACCCCATGTGTCGATCCTTAGTGGCAAGCAGGCCATCAGCACCCTATAAATTCCATAAAAAGACAACCTAATTAGGTCTACAGCTCATAGCCTCTCTTTCATCTTTAACAAAAAAAAAAGTATTGATTAAAGTATATATCTATGCTGTCAATACTAAAAACATTCAATTCCTTGATGGCCGTAGTCCTAAATATTGAATTTCAAGCATTATATACAGTGGTTTGGCCCAATGTAATATGGAAATATGAATAAAGTTAGGATATGATGTGCTCAGTAAAAAAAAAGAAGTTGGTGAATACAACTTCAAAAATCTATGGAATTAGTTTCGAACGATGAATTCAAATCGTTTAAATCCATCTACTTCATTAGTGATGCATGCATGTATATTTGAAAATCATAGTTATTCATTAAAAATAAAATAAAATAAATTTTTTTGAAAATTCTAAGAAAACAGTAAAAAAATTAAAAAAATTTATCATTTAATTTCCAAGCACATTTCAAAAAAAAAAAATTGGTTTTTTTTTTGTTTTGAGGTTTTTTTTTTGTTGCTTCCTTGTTGCACCAAATCATTCATGAATTATAATCACGAACTTTTGACCAGCCGAACCGAACCCGAACTATTAGTTTGTCACTATGGTAGACATCACAATTATTCATATACATATAGTAATATAATAAAATGTATATACATACCTTAAAACAATTATTATTATTATTTTATTATTTACATTTTGATACTGAAAGTCCTTATGATTTATTAAAGAACTTGCATTAGCAATCAATTTGTTTATATTACAACATCCCTTAACTTATACTATCTATATTTATATTTTTACAAAAGTAATTACTGGAAACCCACAATATATTTATCTTTATATATAGTATTAGTAAATTTATCGTACAAAATTTTATAATAGTGGGATGCTAATTTTTCTTCTAAAAGACATTATTTTTTCATTTGTTGATAAATTATTTGGTTTTATTATATACTAAGGGAAGACACTTTTAATTAATCTAGCTATAAATTTATTACAATTATAGTACATTATTTAATATGTATATGTGAATTTTCACTATATAGAACGTGATTATTTTTATAATAATATACATATCTCATAAATACATATGTATTTAAAAAATCAGCAGTTTGATCGGTTGACTCACCAGTACGACCAATGAACTGTTGACCCGAAACTTTACCAGATCAATATCCGGTCCGGTTCTGAAAACATTACTTTGAACCCCCCAGACCCACCCATACACACACATTGAGGATAATGGAAATAATCAAATTAAATCCAACCCAATAACTGACAGCTAATCCAATTAGCAAAGTTATAGCAGATCTCTCAATTTAGGAATAGACAGCTGTATTCAAATCTGTATCGAAGATGTATATAATCTTGTGTAAATAGGAAATAGCAACGACTTTATTTCGAGATGTACTTTTAAGTTTCTTAAGATGCATGCAGAGAACTATAAATCGAGAATAAGTATATAGGCAAACATAACTGTATTCATAGTGCAAACATTGATACAAAGAGTCGAGAAAACATAAAACGGTACTACTAAAACAAGGACCTTGACATTCATCCTTAATTAACATCCCTAAACACTAAATATTACTTGACCAAGTTGAAATACGAAATGTTTTAAGCTAGGTTTCGGGATTTTCCGTCATGGAACTCGATGTGGCGCACGAATATGACTTCGGTTTTGTCGACTGGGCATTCTCGCGAGTAAGCTTCAGGTGGAAGGCCATGCCGGAGACAGGCTATGTGGAACCATGAGTGGCAGTGTTGGCAACACGCCATTTTTTTGTTTCTCACCCCGTGTGCTGCAAAATAGACATTCTTTCCATGGTAGCACCCACTGGCCCTCCTCGTCTCCATGTTCTTCTTGGGACGTGGGTGCCCCAAGGGGCTTGGCGGCTAAGGCTCGGTCAACGATGTCCCCGAAGGTGGTATTCTCATTGTCCATCAGGAATTCCAATTCTCCTGGTGAGAAGATTTCCGAGAGTTTTTCCCGTTGCTCGGTGGTTAGTTCGCGACGTGTCCTAAAGAAAGATACCAAATCAATACAAAAGTTAGTTGATATCTGTCAGACCAGTATACCACAGCAAAAATAAAACAAAAACTTGAGGAGAAAGAGAGTATTTACAGACCAGTATACCACACACTACATGATGCCAAAAATGTCAAGAGACTAAAAATTAGCAATACACCATAGCAATAGAACTCTACCTGATGAAATCTGACAGACACAGTAAAGACTCTCACTGATTATCAACTAAATTTCCCAATAAAAATTACAAAAAAATCTCGTCAACAAAAAACCTCGACCCAAATCACATTTTTACCATTCTGAATAATATATGAAAAGTTATTACCTTCTTGTCAGCTATATCATTCTCGAGATCCATCAGCTTCGCTTTAATTCGATTAGTGAGGCCAACGATCACTTCATTAGTGAATGGAAGTTCAGGAAGCGAGCCAAGATTATGTCTTCTAAATATATTAATTCCCTATGGAAGAATCCCTTTCATAGTTATGATCATGTGAGCCTGGAAATTATTTTAAAGTGATATATTTCAAAAAAATCCAACAATGAATTTTAAAGTGATATTTAATAATAATAATTGGCTTGCTGATATTCTTATTTTGAAACTTTTAGATAAATTGAGATCGTAGTCCAATACCAGATCTAGTGTAGACTTAAAGATCAAGTTCCAGCCTATATATGAAGGATAATGGAAAACCTTTGTCAGATTTATACTTGTTTGATTTCTATCGATGCCAAAAATAATATGTACCTGCTCTTGAAAGAAAACATATTGAAGTGTAGACTTAAAGATCAAGCTCCAGCCTATGAAGGATAATGGAAAACCTTTGTCAGATTTGTACTTGTTTGATTTCCTATTGATGTCAAAAATAATATGTACCTGCTCTTGAAGGAAAACATATTGAAGTTGATGCGAAGAGTTCAGGTTAGTAATCTCCCAATAGAAGAATCACAGTTTCTGAGCTGAAAAGGCTGTAACTACTACCAATTAGAATCACAGTTAAAATTATCATCTAGTGCAACATAAAAAAAACATGCAAGGCTAAATTAAACGAAAATAAATGCCGCAAACAGGAATCACAGCTGAACATATCAGAAATTTTCTTACCATAAACAAGGGCATGTCAGCCATTTGACATAAATTTGATAGAACAAGGGCCGACATATTTCAAAACAAAGTACTTTTTCTGCAATTGTGAGACTAATAGTAATAAGACAGTATAGATGCTTAAAAGTTTGATGTCTGACCTTTTCTCATGACCAAAATGCCTCTGGTGTAGTTCAGAAAAGATGATCGCTTAGAGGAGTACATAAGGCATAATGATTTAATAGGCTTATGAAAACATCGGTTGGAAAGATAGCACATGCACCTTTTGTATAAAAACTTACCGACTTTATATAAAAATAACAGATTAAAAGAGAGGACATGCACCTTTTGTATACTTTTTGGGCCCGGGTGGTCTTCCTAAGGCCGCTAGTACCCACAATCGGGAGCCCTGTGCGCCTTGAAATGCTGCTATCAAGCTGCTGCTCGATAATCTTGTCCTTGTCATCCTCAAGGCCAACAACTTCTGGATCATCAACATCTTCGAGGGCAATAAGATCCTTAACTCCCAACTGGGTTGAGCGCTGGAAAATCCTGTTGAGATTCTGTGTGATATCGTCGAGCTCGCCACCCAGGCTGTACATATTATAGGTTCGTTTTACACCCGTCACAAATTTTCTGACCCAGTTGGAGCTTTCTGGACTGTTAGTTTCTTCAATCTCAACACGGAAGGTATCAATCACAGTAGCTATTGTGTTGGCAATTTCTCTGACCTGGTTTAGCCACACTATTGCCAAACCATTTCTGATATGCTTGGAATCAGAATCTTTTATTAAAGCTTTGATCAAGCAAAGCTCTTTCTTCATTTGTTCGATCTTGCCATGCACGCCCAGCCGTTTCCAAGCTTTCTCGAGCACGGCATCAGCAAGCTTTTGGATCACATAGCTCACAGCTGCCTCTACCATGTTTTACCGATTGTGGGAAGTGTCTTTCTGTATTTTTCTCTAGGTATGTGTGTGTTGGAGTGGGTTGGTAAGGTTTACATGTGCTTATATAGCCTAAAGAGCTGTTGACACTTTCCTAAACTATAGTATAATATAGCCGTTGCTATTTCCTATTTACACAGTAATATAGTCGTTGCTATTTCCTATTTACACAAGATTATATACATCTTCGATGCAGATTTGAATACAGCTGTCTATTCCTAAATTGAGAGATCTGCTATAACTTTGCTAATTGGATTAGCTGTCAGTTATTGGGTTGGATTTAATTTGATTATTTACATTATCTTCAATGTGTGGGTATGGGTGGGTGTGGGGGGTTCAAAGTAATGTTATCAGAACCGGACCAGATATTGATCTGGTAAAGTTTCGGGTCAACAGTTCATTGGTCGTACTGGTGAGTCAACCGATCAAACTGCTGATTTTTTAAATACATATGTATATTATTGTAAAAATAATCACGTTCTATATAGTGAAAATTCACATATACAATGTACTATAATTGTAAATTTATAGCTAGATTAATTAAAAGTGTCTTCCCTTAGTATATAATAAAACCAAATAATTTATCAACAAATGAAAAAATAATGTCTTTTAGAAGAAAATTAGCATCCCACTATTATAAAATTTTGTACGATAAATTTACGAATACTATATATAAAGATAAATATATTTTGGGTTTCCAGTAATTACTTTTGTAAAAATATAAATATAGATAAGTATAAGTTAAGGGATGTTGTAATATAAACAAATTGATTGCTAATGCAAGTTCTTTAATAAATCATAAGGACTTTCAGTATAAAAATGTAAATAATAAAATAATAATAATAATTGTTTTAAGGTATGTATATACATTTTATTATATTACTATATATGTATATGAATAATTGTGATGTCTACCATTAGGGGTGTTCATTGGGTCCGGTTTAATCAGTTTTGGACCGAACTGAATTAGATCGGTTCAAATGGTTCGGTTTTTTCGGTTTAATGGTTCGGTTCGGTTTGCTTTTTAAAACCGAATTATAACTTCGGTTTGGTTCGGTTTGAAATTTTCAAAACCGAAATAACCGAACTGACCGAACTTTTATATATTATGAATTTGGTCCGGACCGTCCCGGTTTATTTATTAATCAATTGCTTTAAATACTTCGGTTTATTTCTTAATATCCCGATTTATTTCTTAATACCCCAATTTATTTCTTATTATACTTTGGTTTATTACAAAACAATTGCTTTAAATTAAAAAATTGATATATTTCAGTTTGAACCGAACAAACTGAAATAAAACTTTGGTTCGGTTCGGTTCAGTTGCAATACTAATTCTGTTCGGTTCGGTTCTATTTTTAAAACCGAATTATAACTTTGGTTTGCCTAGTTCGGTTCGGTTTGAACCAAACCGAACCAATGAACACCCCTATCTACCATAGTGACAAACGTTCGGTTCGGCGGGTCAAAAGTTCGTGATTCGGGTATAATTCGTGAATGATTTGGTGCAACAAAGAAGCAACAAAAAAAACCTCAAAAGAAAAAAAATCCAATTTTTTTTTTCAAATGTGCTTGGAAATTAAATTTTATATTTTTTTATTTTTTTTACTGTTTTCTTAGAATTTAAAAAAAAAATTAATGAATAACTATGATTTTCAAATATACATGCATGCATCACTAATGAAGTAGATGGATTTTAACTATTTGGATTCATCGTTTGAAACTAATTCGATAGACTTTTGAAATTGTATTCACCAACTTCTTTTAGTGAGCACATCATACCCTAACTTTATTCATATTTCCATATTACATTGGGCCAAACCACTGTATATAATGCTTGAAATTCAACATTTAGGATTACGGCCATCAAGAAATTGAATGTTTTTAGTATTGACAGCATAGATATATACTTTAATCAATATTTTTTTTTTGTTAAAGATGAAAGAGAGGCTATGAGCTGTAGACCTAATTAGGTTGTCTTTTTATGGAATTTATAGGGTGCTGATGGCCTGCTTGCCACTAAGGATCGACACATGGGGTCTGTGCACCCTTTTTCGAAATGTTGGTATAATATATTGCCCATGGCACATGATGACTTGAATCATTACTGTACATACATTATATTGATGCCAAGTCTCTTTGAAGTGCTTGCTTTTGTACCACTTGCTTTTTTTTTAACGTTGGCCAACAATGTACAACATAAAGGAAATTTTTTATCCGAAATGAAGAATAATTTCATATCAGAGACTACAAAAAAGATTAGCTAGACTCATTCCATGAGATTTATTGTCAGCTCAACTTCAATCTCAAAATCACTTTCACTAAAGCTAGCTAGCTTGAGCTCAATATGTAATTTTCTTATAACATTGGAAGTATCTATACATTGGTATAACATAATATGATATTTTTCAAATTTTATTATAAAATCAACATAATATAGGTAAGTAAATAATTGTAGTCTAGAATGGAATGAATATGAATTACACACACACACACACACACACATTAGTTATAGATAACATGAAAATAAATATAAAGAAGTCATGATAACTGAGCTCGTATATATAAGGCTCGGGTTAATCTTACACAAACAAATACGGGATAACATGAAAACAAATCTTGCAACTCTAATTTCATACGTACTTTACACAATTCAATATGAAATATTTTAAATTTGATACTAAGTATAAATTTACTATAATTTTATTATGTACATGAAACATAAAAAAGAAAAAATTGTGCACCTTTTAACATTGTTCAAAGAACTTAAAATTTTACAATTATTTATTAAATTAATAATATCAAATGTAATTAAATTGCACTAAATTTGATATGCAATAAATCGAAAGACAAATGACAATTTCCATTTTTATATTTTTCGACTCTATATTAAAATAATATTAAGATGTCAAATTAATATTGTCAATATATAGATCTCAACAATACATACTATACACGGTGAGGATTTAATGCATGTATTAGTTTGACATTTTGATTTTTTTAATAAATGACATCTAATTTTTGTTGTAATAAACAATTCTCTATTATTCTATTTGATTAATTTGCAAAACATAAAAACTTGAATTTTACAATTTTTTTGATTAAGATATTTGCAGGTTCATAAGATTTAAAATTGCAATATGTATTGATGAATAAAAGACAAATCAACCAAGACAATTTATTAATTAGCAAAGTGTAAAAGAAATTTTGTTAAAGTAAATTTGAGGTTGAACTGCGAATGACAACTTTTGTGTAACAGTTGGCTTAAAAATCCGGAATTAAAAATTGGCTTTCTTTCAGCCTAAAATACCAGTGCCAACCGTTATGAAACAGTTGACAAGTGTTGTAATGATTGAGATAAGCACAAAGCAATACAGGTGATTTGAATTCGCCGTTGTGACCTTTGCTAATCTCGCTCACAACGGTTGATTCAAATGATTAAATGGCTTCAGCCAATTTCTCATCAACCGTTGTAACGATTGAAGCCAATACCTTGATTTTTTTTTTCCTTTGGTATAAATAGAAGTTTTGGATTTAGCCAAATTAATCTTTTCAGCCACCAAAACACTTCTAAATCCGTCTTTTCTCAGTGAAAATAAGGCTCCATTGTTGTTTGTGCTTAAACATTCAATATTCTTTAATCAATCTCAAATTTATTTCACTAATCTCAATCTAGATTAAGTTAATTTAGATTAAGTTAAGAGCGATTAACTGAGAGTTTTTCTTGTGAGAGTTGAACCTAGAGCCTCTTGTGTTCAATCTAAAGCCCGTGTGACTTCCTATTGATTGTGTAAGAGCTCACTGATTCGCAAGTTGTAAACCTATCGTATTGAGTATAGAAAGACGCATCAAGAAAAACGGTTGCAAAACTCCAGAGATGTAAGCTATTTTGTCAAATCTGTTAACATACCGCGTGTCATTTTCTTTTTCTATACTACTTTATTTTACTTTAATACATTTAAAAGTTCTTAAGACCTCATATTCAACTCTATTAAGAACAACAGTTTTAATAAAGAAATAAATATATGCCGCGTGTCACTTTTTTTTTTTTTTTTTTATAATGAATATATATTTAAAAGTTCTTAAGACCTCATATTCAACTCTCACTACTACAAAATAACAGATTGTACACGGACAAAAATTGAAAGAGCTACACGGATTTGAAATCGTATACAATCTTAGGATGTAGAAATATGCAACCATTTACACACGGGTAATTACCCGTGTACGATTATAATAATCCTACATAGATAATTCAATAGAGCCGTGTATAAAACCTTCCGCAGTACATTTCATCGCAACGGAGCTACAAGGATATTAAGTAAATATCCATGTAGGAATACTCTTCCTACATGGATATTTAGTTAATATCCGTGTAGCTCTCTTACCGTTGGCACATGGATTATAATTAAACAATCCGTTTTGGAAGAGATTCCTACACGGATATTTAGTTAAATATTCATATAGGAATACTTTCCTGCACAGATATTAAGTTAAAAATCAGTGTAGGAAGATTCTGGGCTACTAATTTTCTATGGTTATCTCTTCTAACATGGATTTTCTTTAAAAATCATATTAGAGTTCGACAGTTCTGGTCACCATTTTGTTGTTGACATTGTTCCCGTGTATAAAATATATTATCTAAATAGTACAAAGAAAGAGCTGTTGACACTTCGTCAGTGATCCGAATTTCTCGGCATGGGATCTGCTGCGATTCGAACAGTGTGAACAATAATTCTAAAATCTCTAT
The DNA here is from genome assembly GCA_964058825.1 of Carex arenaria. Classification (NCBI taxonomy): domain Eukaryota; kingdom Viridiplantae; phylum Streptophyta; class Magnoliopsida; order Poales; family Cyperaceae; genus Carex; species Carex arenaria. The sequence continues at coordinate 123,085 of CAXKVW010000863.1, forward strand.
TTTTCTAAATCCAGCCATCTAATAATTTCTACGCTCATATCTCAAAACAATTGATTTTTCTGTTCATGAATTTCGAAACAATCCAGCAGATAAATTTAGAAAAATAGAAGTTGTAGGATACTGTTCATGACTAAAGAATCGCAGTAGATTCGGATCTGAATTTCTCTCATGTCAATAAATACGAACATTAATTTTATACAATTTATATTTCTCCTCACGACAAATATTTTACAGTAAAGATACTACAAAATAAAACGAAATATAACCACCATTAATTTTGTGAAGTCTGATGCTGAGAAAGAAGTTTGTTGTTTAAGAAAAAAACGAATGCTCAAAGAGAAAGAAGAAGGACACTTAGTCAGGGTTAGATAAAGTCTAAATCGGAAAAAATAAAAAAAAATTCTTTTGATCTGTATTATTATTACCGATACAAAGAGGTTCTCTAATGTTTAGGATAGGTAATATTGTTACCGTTCTAAAGTCCAATTTTAATATCCAAACGAGTCTGTAACAAATCGTGTGGCTGTGGATCGACCAATTCAAATGAAGAGTTAGAATCGGTAAAACCTTTACCGTTCTAAACATTGAGACTATTAAAATCGGTAGAATTTGTACCGGTCTTACTATCAATATTAGAATTCCTGCACTTTTTCTATTTCTCTCTTTCTTTTTCATTATTTTCTACCAAAAACAATTTTCCGAGCTAGCTCCGATTAACAATAATGAGGTATTGAATGATGCCGTGTGTACATCTAACATTATTAAAGAAACATAAAGAATAAAGTCAACTCATCATATAATTAATTAATGAAAAAATTTAACTCAACTCGAAAAGATAGACGTCAAAAGAATAACAGTCAACTATGTTAAATTTATTTTTTGAGCTCTCTCTAGCTGTATATATTATATGGAGTAGAACTAGGGTGCTCCTAGGAGTATCAAATATTTTTGTACTCTTAACTCTAAAATTTATCGGATTAACTTCGAATGACGAATCCAAATCGTTGAAATCCTTCTACCTTACGAGTGCTGTGTCTACATGTGAAAATTTTAAAGTTTTGAATTAATTTAGTATAAAGTCAAGTGGTCAAAATTAGAAGGTTTCTAAATTAATTTTAATGTATTCATTTTTTTCGAATTCTTTTGACCACTTGACTTTATACTAAATTAATCCGAAACTTTAAAATTTTCATATGTAGACGCAACACACGTAAGGTAGAAGAATTTCAACGGTTTGAATTCGTCGTTCGAAGTTAATCCGATAGATTTTAGAGTTAAGAGTACAAAATAACTTGGCACTCCTAGGAGCACCCTAGTTCTACTCATTAGAAGGTTTAGGGTTTAGGGTCAAAATTAGAAGGTTTATAAATTAATTTTAATGCATTCATTTTTTGAAAGCCTTTTGACTACATGACTCTATACAAATTTTACTTCAAATTTTAAAATTTTACATGTAGACGCATCACTCATAAGGTAGAAGGATTTCAACGGTTTAGATTCGTCGTTTAAAGTCAATCCGATATATTTTAGAGTTGAGTTCACAAAGAGACTTGGTGAACTTAGGAACACCCTAGTTCTACTTATATTATATATATAAATAGGAGTAGAAATAGAGTGTTCTTAAGTTCACCAAGCTCTTTCGTGAACTCAACTCTAAAATATATCTGATTGGCTTCAAATGACGAATTCAAACTGTTGAAATCTTTCTAATTATGAGTGATGTGCCTACATGTGAAAATTTTAAATTAATTTATTTTAATGCATTTATTTTTTGGATGCCTCTTGACTCTATAAAAAATTAATTTCAAATTTAAAATGTTTTGCATGTAGGCGCATCACTCGTAAGGTAGAATGACTTCAACAGTTTGGATTAATTGTTTGAAACCAATCCGATAAGTTTTAGAGTTGAGTTTACAAAAGGGTGTTAGTGAACTTAGGAACACCCTAGTTCTACTCTATTTATAGAGTAGAACTAGAGTGTTTTTTAGGTTCACCAAGTTCTTTTGTGAACTTAACTTCAAAATTTATTAGACTAGTTTCAAACAACAAGTTCAAACTATTAAAATCGATCTACCTAATAAGTAATGCATCTGCATACAAAAATTTAATTTTTTAGAACTAACTTCGTATAAAATCAAGTGGTTAAAATTACAAGGTTTATAAATTAATTTTAATGCATTTATTTTTGAATATTTTTTTACCACTTGAGTTTATATAAAATAAATTCCAAAATTAAAAAATTGTGTATGTAAACTTATCACTAATAAAGTAAATCAGTTTTAATAGTTAAGTAGATCGGTTTCAATAGTTATATTCATCGTTTGAAATCAATCACATATATTTTAGTGTTAAGTTCATCCTAGTTCACACTAATAACATACTACCAGGCCTAAATAGAAGCCCGTTAATAAAGCCCGTTAATAAAACACAAAGTGAAGCTTAAAAATCAAGTGGCGTTGTTCATTGCAGAGTCATGGGGAAGGGAATCGCTGCATGTTTGACAAAAAGGACCCACTGGCAGGACTCCCTTGGCACCATCCTCTCATCGCTCAACATTACCACTGCATGTTATATATCCAATTGATCAACTATGAACTTGTAAATTAATTTCATAAAATTTCCAAGTCTTTTTGATTGATTTTAGGAATATTGTTAATGCTCAAATAATTTTGTTGTCAAATGATACGATCAATTTAATTAATAGCACCTCTCTTCTGCTATTAGACTATTATTTGTCTACTATAGTTATGCTTTGGTTAAATATTATTAGACTACATCTGAAAATATTTTCTTACTGTGTTTTTAAATGGTCACCAATTCACCATTTTGTTGTTGACATTGTTCCCGTGTATAAAATATATTATCTAAATAGTACAAAGGAAGAGCTGTTGACACTTCGTCAGTCATCCGAATTTCTCATGTCAATAAATACGAACATTAATTTTATACTATTTATATTTCTCGTCCCGACAAATCTTTTACAGTAAAGAACTAAAGATCGATACTAAACGAAATATAATCACCATTAGCTGAACTTATCCACTAGACATCTCCAATAATACCCCCAACTCAACTGGTGGAGACACCACGGCCAAGAATTCTTCATCTCTCTCCAGCGCAGCCATGTACTCTGGTAATAGGCACACCTCCAAATCAATGCTCCCACCCCCTTCCCACCCCGGGTATGCCGAAACCTTGCCATCAAACTTATTTGCACTTCCGCTACGTGCTGCCACTGCCTTGCCCCAACCAAAATCACAACCATACATATCAAACCGTGGAGAACTGCCCATCATTATGCCATGTATATCAAACATGTGCAAGTTGACCACAAATGGCTTTGCCATATATTTATGCACTACGTCTCTGATGGTAGAGTCCGTATAATTAGCAACAGCTTGGTGTGCCAGCCATGCCGCCCAGCCGAGGTTGTTCTCTAGAAGCTCTCCTGCTGTTGTAGTTGTTCTAACAGCATAGACCGAGTTGCCAAAATAGTTTGCTGGGAGTGGGGGTTGTAACCTTGCTCTATTTTGGATTGCCAAACTACAACTTGTTTTCTGGTCAGGAGGGAAGCGTCGAGCACGAATGATGCAACGCCACATCAGTGCACTCAAAGCTTGAAAAGTTGATATTGTACCTAAATAAAACATAAAATATACAATTATGAACCCTTATGTAACTGTGCATCAGCACAGCCATATGATCAGTTTTTTAAATATGGAGAGTACAAAGTTTTTAAACTGCATGTAAAGCTCATTTTGGAAGTCAATTTCTTCAAAACTAGAAAATGTAACAAAGAATACATATATAAATTGCTTCAACCTAAAAATAACATACATATATATCTCAAATTAAGGCTGTACCTTTTCCACATTCTTTGTTTGCTCTCGCCTTCAGCTTCGCGAGGGTTTCACTCGAGAAGTGAAACATCCGCTCTTTCAGAGGTGGCGGAGAAAATCGTACAACAAATTCAGCAGGAGAATAATAGGGGAGCTTGATAGGAGATTCTCCATAGCCTCCTATGAACCATTTGTCATGAACCGGAAATTGGGAGAGCACGACCTCCTTCCCGTCAGCTTTGCATCGAGCTGTCTCTGCCCATCCATTGAAGAACATCCAGAAAGCGGTGCCATCGCCGATCGAGTGATTAAAAGCGCAACCAATGAAGATTCCATCTTTTAGCTCTGTAACCTGTATATGTTTAAATGATTTTAACTCTCAAAATTGACCATGCATGACATACATACAATAAAAAATTATCAAGTCTTTTAAGGAAAACTTTCTGAAGTTAGCTAGAGAGGTGCATCTTAAAATTACTACACATCATTTTTGGACATATTATATCCTCTTTGCAAAAATTTATCCTTTTAGTTGCTTGCATGTGTAGTACTTGTTTTCTCATCACACAATTGCATTATTATATTGCAGTATATTTTTTTTTCAGCACCAAACTATAAATAAAATATCAAAAGTATGTTCTCCTGTGTGAAAGAAATTTACTCGCGCGGTTAAACTTCAAAAACGATAATTTATTAGGGATCTAGAATTGTGCCTCTTAAGATTCCAATTAACACGTTATATAGTATGAGCAAGCCAAAAAAATGTTTGTTCTTTTCATTATAGTGTTTACTTTAGCTACTAAGTAGTAAAAGTAATCTACATAATTACCCTTTCCGATTAAATATATTCTCACGTCTCAACTGACCTGAACAGCGAGGAGTGGATTGGTAGACCCGTCAAAATTGACCGCCAGGTTAAGTGGGAAAAACTCTTTCAAAAACACGGGTAAATCTTGACCGTCCGCTGCCACCACATCAGTGATCCCAATGCCATCCGCCACGGCGTGCACAAACTCCGCCCCCTCCCCTTCGCATCCCACCTCCACATGGCAAGTTACACCACCACCCTCACACGTGGCCACTCTGATTCGGCCAGACAAGGGGTAGAAGTGGTAAAGTGCTTCCTCTAGAGAACTCCTCAGGTGTTCGATAATTTGCTCAACCGAGAGATCGGATGGGTTTTTGAACAGAAGGCCCTTTTGAATGTAGTGGACAGAAAGCATGGTCGTGTCCCATGCGCTGAGTTGTAGCTGACGTGGCGCTGGGAGATTGGGCCTTGGAGTTACTGTGTAGCTTTTGACGGTGCGCACAGCTGGAGATGGAGAATGCATTTTGTGTGTGAATGAAAGCTGAGAACACTGATTTCTTGGCAACTGGTAAGCTGCTGCGATGGTGGGGATCTGTATTTATAGAGTCCCAAGAGGAGAGAAATTTTATGGTAAATTAAGAAAGGACCCCAGGCGGCCAGGCCCCACTGATTAATTTTCTACTTCCATCTATTTCTGCCAGGTTTCTTGGAATTTTTGTTGGCCACTACATACGTAGGAAATAAATATTCTGTTAGACCTCATTTGTTCCTCATCAAGTTGGTTGAATGTTATGTGGTTAACATTGACATGCATAATTTGTACAAATGAAAGTTCAACGAGAAACTTAGATTGACCGCACGTGTGTGTTTGTAAAGTACTCACCAGTTAATGCTTCTAATCGAATATTAATTTTCAAATTTTGAATAGTAAATTCTTGAATAGTAATTTTCAATGCTTCACCAGTTAATGCTTCTAATCGAATATTAATTTTCAAATTTTAAATAGTAAATTCTTGTAGTCCATTTACAGCCAATCTAAAATGTTAAAAAAAAATTATGACGTTTTGATGTGCACATAATATTAAGCAGCTTCAATCAATCATATAAATTACAAAAGAAAAAAAATTGAAGTCAAAGTACTAAACAATCTATGGATTCCATAGAGAATCATCAAATCTTTAAAAATATTCTGTTTGTAAAACTAGTAAAAGTATAACTATTAGAATAAAGATTTATTTTCAATTGATTTTCCCCCATTCTTCCCCCGCTAAGACTTTTAACTGTCCTGTCTCTCTTGATCTATGCACACCACCTGTTCGATCTTTGTCCGAGCCCAAACCCTCAAAACCATTAGCATCTCCCTGATAGTCTCGCTGTCGAGACACATATTTCCTCCACGAATTCAAGCATCCCGCCGCTGCCTCCGCCTTCACCCCTGCTTGTCCATCTCCACTCACCGCGAACTGGATCCCTCCAATTCCCTTCCCTTTCCTCCTATGTCGCGTTCTTCTTCCAGCTCCTCGCTCAAATTGCATGAACGATATGGAGAAATAGTATTTATAAAGTCAAAAGAGAACGAGAAAATTTATAACATCTTCAAATGCAATTTTCTCGTTCTAGGCTTCTCTTTCCTCCTATCAATTCTCAATCTCCCTTTAATCTCTCTTCAAGGGTTTAAATCTCTGTTGATGTATGAATATTTGCACTACGATATATGAATATTTGCATAATGAATTATGAATACTTGCGCCATGGACAACACGAAAATATGCTATCATAGACAGGGGCGGATCCAGGATTTCTATCAGGATAGGGCACTAGTCGGATTCAAATAGCTAATCGGATCCAAACCCATTAACTTATCGAATACAAAATTACAACTCACCCCTATAATTATTTTTCTTATAAAATCTGGTAAGATCCTTATTAACCAGAGCATCAAGCTTTCATATGATTTATCAGTTAAAGCATCATTTGGAGATTGAACATAAAAAAATAACTATATTGAACATCAAGCTCTCTGACTAGCAAAGAAAGTTTTTTTTGTCTCTGACTGCGTAGCCAAAGACAGGAATAACGAAGTATTTTTTTTTAATATTTGGTCTTCAACTGTGTCGCTAGCGAAAATCTTTTTTTATTGGATTGGGTTTCTCAACAGCAGAGGCAGCAGCACAGTTGATTTAGCAACGGAGCAGGACTTGGGCCTTTGTTATTTAATTTTCTCTGAGCCAGGGGTAGGCACCAAGTTGGGCCAGGGGTAGGCACATGAACAAATTTACACTGGGCCTAATAAAATTTTCAAATCCAGGGGTAGGCACTTGCCTACCCCTGGGCCTTTATGGATCCGCCCCTGACCATAGATCTTATTTGAAAGAAAAAAATTACGTAGAAAATGTTCATAGTTTTCTATTAGCAAAATTTCTCACAGATTTTCAGAAATACTGACTAGATTGAATAGAGAAAAAAAAAAAACACTTCTAAGAACATGTAAAAAATAGGTGTGTTATAACATGTCTATTTTTTTTTAAAAAAAAATTGGTATCTTAAGTATAAATACTTAATATATATATATTAACACTTGCGTGTATATGTATCCATATTTGTGCACGCCAGTTGTAAAATCTATCAAATATTAGACGATCTCCCAAGTAGTTAGTGGTCTCCCAATTAATGAGGTATGAATAGTTGTTCGACGATGTATGAATATGTGCACGGCAGGGTATGAATACTTGCGCGATAGAAAACACGAAAATATACTATCATGGATCTTATTTGAAAAAAAAAATTACGTAAAAATTGTATCTAGTTTTAGATTCGCTAAATTTCCCACAGATTATCAGAAATATTGATGAAATTGAACGGAGAAAAAAAATCACTTTTAAGAACGTGTAAAATATGGGTTTGTGATGATAGGTCTAGTTTTTTGTTCGAAACATTTGGTATCATAAGTATGAATAATTGATATCTTATATATTAACACTTGTGCACATATGTATCTATATTTGTACGTGCTAATTGCAAAATCTATCAAATATTAGGCTGTCCCCCCAATTAATGAGGTATGAATACTTGCGCAACAAGGTATAAAAACTTGCGCGATGGACAATCCGAAAGTATATCATCATGGATCTTATTTGAAAGAAAAATTACTCAAAAAATGTTTGTAGTTTTAGATTCACAAATTTCTCACAGATCGTTAGAAATATTTGTGAGATTGAACGGAGACAAAAATATTTACTTCTAAAAACTTGTAAAAGATGAGTGTGCGATGATATGTCCAGTTTTATTTCTGAAATATTTGGTATCTTAAATATGAATACTTGATATATTATATATTCTTAAATATGAATACTTGATATATTATATATTAACACTTGCGCGCATAAGTATCTATTTTTGTGCACGCTAGTTGTAAAATCTATCAAACATTAGACGGTCTCTTAAATAGTTAGTATTGATCCCTCAATTAGTGAGCAGTCCCTCTAGACAGTTACTGACCAAGAGATGAACGCGAGAAATAAACTAGAGAGAGATAGAATGTTAGATGCTCCCTAACTATTGTACCCCCCACAATTACTAGCATGTTATGCTTGATTTAGTTTGTCCCGTATCTATTGTACTTTTCTTTTTTGAGTAAAGTTACATTATAATAAATTAATGTATATCTTTGAAATCAATTACCACGCTAGTGATAGTATATACGGGCAGGGTCCTATATGATATATAACGGTACTTATTATGGATATAATTGAACTGTTCAAGTATAATTCTAATTTTGGAAGAGGGTCATTTATTGAATTTTACTTGCATTTCAAAATGTTCAATCAAAGGTTTGAAATTGGTGAGGGATTAGGGATACGATGGTTACCCAGTCTCTTCGCATATGCTCTGTACTATTCTAACTATACAATTCAAATAATATTTATAATATTTCGAATAGCTCAAATTAACATTATTTCAATACTATTTTGAAACACAAAGTTGAATAACACTATCTTTTCATTATTTTCCTGAGGACCCAGCACTATATTTTAATCAAATATGATGAGTGATAACATAACTCTTTATTTAAAATCACATACCTGTTGTTAATAAAGATCTATACTTGTGATAAAAATATTTATTTATACATTCTTTTGGCTGTCTCTGTTTCCTAACCAAAAATTCGTGCCGTTCTTCAGAGCTTTAAGAAGCTCTACGCACTTTTCGAGGAATATTTCGAAATTTGAACATTTTCAAAATGCTTATTAAGAATGAGAATTCAAATTATAGTTTACATCCTTTTCACTTAAAATTATAACTCATTTAAAAGTAGTTAATTAAGAGTAGAAACAGTTACAGGTTCATCGCTAATAATTTGATTGCATCTCTCTCCAGAAATGGCATGCTAAAGTTTTTAAGGGGGAACGAATTAAATTGTACGTGCCTAATTCATTGACAAAGAACAGACTTACATGCATTTATGTTTCTTTTTAACTGCAATTGGTCACAACCGAGCAATTTAGCCAGATGTTACTAGCTTACAACATATAAAATTAAAATAAACCTCAACTTGGGCAACAAAAATCATCCCATCATGAGCAGTCCATTAGCATACTTCATTTGTAATTGTATCTTGTTCAATGTTCCGCTCAGTAGATCCCATTCCCATGGAAGAGGAGGGTGTCCGATGCCCATCGGACCAAAACAGTGTTCAATGGATAGTTTCTACCATCCGATCTACTTCAAAATCTGTGCGCACGGATATTGAAGCAAACAGCACGGATATTAAAGTGATGCGCACAGATCTTGAAGTGAATCGGACGGTACAAACCCCCCATCGAACACTGTTTTGGTCCGATGGGCATCGGACACCCCCCTCTCTCCATTCCCATGGGGTGAGTATCCTCTGAGATATCTCAATTTTTGTGTGACCGATGTGTCCGGTGCCTATTCGGGAAAACGTAGGGGGCCCATATTATTTGAACTTTGAGATTCGTGTAGAACGTATTTTAACGATTGAGATATTCCAAAAAGTCACGCAAAGTTTGAGATATCTCAAAGGATGTGAATTACATTCCCATGCATGCTAGCTTGTACGCGTATCCTCCTAAGTACCTTAGTAAAATTAGTCTCACTAAATCTCAGTCAAGCGATTGGAATTCTCTACCTATTTAAACATAGGAAATTTATTTTGAAATTCGTGCCAATTTTAAATTGGCGACTCATAAATAAATGTACTCAGTCAGGTATTGCACTGGATATGAATCCTGCTAGCTTGGGGATGCTTTTTTTTTTCCTATATATTTTTTTGGTTGGAAACTGAAGGGAGCCGTTTTCAGGCAAACAGTTCAAAAGGGCTTCAGAATTTATAGCGCTCAGCTTCAGAATTTTCAATTTTTGTGGAGTAAGATAATCAACACTTCGTCCAACTGCATTTGTCACACCCCCGATCTCGGAGGTGCGACGGACCTACCACGTCTGTTTTCCATTTCAGTACACATAACGCGAGGCATGGATCTTTTTATACATTGCCAATAGTATCCATTATTTTCCCACATCCCAATTAATTTACAAGAATTATCTGACATTTTATAGTGGATGATGCTAGATGAATTTTCTGCACCATGTCAAATAAAATAATCCCAAATCCCATATCTTTAGGTGACCCTGCTGTCAATTACAATCCCAAAAGCGTTTCTCAATCTTCGTCTAATAAACCTGTAACTCACAAGGGGAAACGAATGAGAAATAATAAATTATTTCTCAGTGCTGATTGCCACTCAGATTATTGGATTCGAAGGAAATTCATATTCATAATGAAATCACCGCACGAGAAATTAACAGTTCATTTTAAAATGACGAATGCAGATGCTCAATATCAGTATCCAATCGAACAACAACAATTACATAGATAAATCAGAACTCAATGAATCTTATCGGAATAAATGGTTTGGGTCTAAATCTTTTAAACCATAAAGTCTGGTAACACTTGGTTTTTTACCTTTACAATTTATAGTCTGATAACATTGACAGATACCATAACAAGTATATGTCGTGTTAAGGCTTATACTGTTCTATCTATCCTGACAATTTGGTAATGGAAACAATATATAATCAATATATCAATGCCGTCAGTATCAGAAAGAAAATCAATGATAAGACAGTTCTAACTATCCTGACAATCGGTTAACAGAAACAATACAGAATCAATATCACAGTACTGTCATTATCGGAAAGAAAATCATTGATAAGACAGTTATCATAGTTCATTAGTCTTACAGTCACAATTCATATTTATTCAATATTCCTTACCCAACCGGTACTGGGTTCAGTTGGGGCCATTCACCATATGCCCATAAGGATCCTGGAGTAAAGTCTAGTAGCTAGCTAGACTTTACAATATATTAATAATTTTTCTTCACTATATGGAGGTTCAAGGATTATAGTATTCAATATTCAATTAATTCAGTCACTGTGGTATCAATCAATCTTTTGAAATAAGAATCAGTCAATCGATAAACAATATCAACATGACACTCAACAGACTTACCTGTAATTCAGTTTCAATTGTATTTGGCTATGCATATGATGCAACAGTTCGATCAATGCAGTCAATCAAATATTCAAAATGCACAGCGAGTTACGATTTAATTCCTAGTCATGAATCTCAGACTAATCCAATAACCTCGCACCTGGTATCGTAGAAGAAAATCAGAGCAATCAATCATTGCATATCAGTTGTTTCAGACAGTCCCATCAAGTTTCATTCTACAGTTGCTATACCAATAGCATAATAACATTTTCTTTATATGACTTACATCATTATTATTAATAACAATCTACATATACAGACTATTTACATCATTATTATTACTAAAATCTACCTATAGCATGTTTATGTGTATCTGTTCTTTACTTTTAATTAATAGCACTATTTACTCATCAATTCTTCATTATAATTAAATCCAATTCTCGGTTTCAATAAATTGCCCAAAAGTTTACAACTTTACATAATCAAAGTTCAAAATTCCAAAATCTATGTTTAATTCATTATTTAACTTGGTCCAAAGCAACAATCTTTGTATTTCCCCCCTTTTTTTTTGTTTACGGACAAGTCAAACTGACTCAAGCTCAAATCGAAATTTTTCCCATAATATACAAGTCAATTAATATTCTAATCATTTAATTCTTTCTAAAGGAGTTCAAGGATCAAGGTTCGGTCATTTTGCAGCTCAATCCCACTAACATGGGAATCTAATAATTTCTTAAGAATTTTAACAAATATACTTTCAAATATTAAACAGGTTTTCTTTCTATTTCAATCACTACATATATTATAGCTATTCACTTGAGTTGTTTAACAGTTCCAAATCTTTAAATCGGATCAGGAAAAAGAACGAGACAAAAAGATGAATACCAATATGGGTTCTCTTGTTGCAACTAATCACTAGCTTTCTTGCTTAGTTCAATAGCGGCATACATCATTCTCAATCAAGCTCAACGATTTAATCACCAAGAATCTGAAGGAATATCTCTCTGTTTTTATTTTTCTTTTACGGGAGAGAGAAGGAATTCTCCCTTAAGGAGAATAAGCATGTGGGGTATCACTCAACAATAGCCACGTGGCCTTAGGCCAATTGGTCACCTTCATTTATTTATTTACATATCAAGTTTGTACTTTTCATATATTCAACCTTTAGGTTTTCCATATTTATGAATCAGACCCCAAATTTAATAAAAAAAAACAAATTATAAATATTATCATGTATAAAGCTATTACTCATTATATATTTACTACTATATAACCATATATATAGTCTGGTAGATTCTCAAATATTACAATCTCTTAAATTTTTCATTTATATTTTCATAAAACTTGAATATTTCAAAACTCTTGGTATTCTTTCGGTCAAATATAGTTTCAAATGATTTGTTTATCGTGCCCAAATTTAAATCAACTTAATTATCTTGCTAAAAAAAAATACCACTTGTTCTTGAATGTAACATATTTGACTGAAAAATATATTAAGACATTTTGTAATTTATTTTCATATATTAATCTCATATAAGTATTTTGCGTGATGTTACAGCATTGACCACGTATATAATGCTAAATATTACATATGAAGCAAATATATCACTTCTTTAGCTATCCAAACTTCTGTTGACGAACATTGTAAATTATTTTTATTTCTCCTCACAAAATGGCTGACAAATTAAGAAAACCCAACCAAAAAAAAGAAATCTGCCACCATTAGCTGAACTTAAAAGCCAGACGTCCCTAGTAATACTCCCAACTCAACAGGTGGAGACACTACTGCCAATAATTCTTCATCTCTCTCCAGCGCAGACATATATTCTGGTAACAAGCACACCTGTAAATCAATGCTCCCACACCCTTCCCATCCTGGGTATGCCGAAATCTTACCATCATATTTATTCGCACTGCCGCTACGCACCGCCACTGCTTTGCCCCAACCAAAATCACAACCATACATGTTGAACCGCGGTGAACTGTCCATCATTATGCTTTGTATGTCAAACATATGTGTATTGTACACAAATGGATTTGCCATATACTTATGCATCATGTCTCTGATGGTAGAGTCGGTATAATTTGCAATAGCTTGGTGTGCCAGCCACGCAGCCCAGCCGAGGTTGTTCACTAGAAGCTCTCCCGCTGATGTAGTTGTGCTAATAGCATAGATTGAGTTGCCAAAATAGTTTTCTGGGAGCGGGGGTTGTAACCTCACTCGATTTTCAATTGCCAAACGACAACTAGTTTTTTGGTCAGAAAGATAGCATCGAGCACGTGTGATACAACGCCACATTAGTGCACTCAAAGCTTGAAAAGTGGATATTGTACCTAAATAAAACATATAATATACAGTTGTATCATATATTTTCAAATATATATTAATACTTTCGTGATTCTTCATTAGGTCAAATGATCTTTTCAAAATATAGAAACATCAAAGTAACTGGAAAGTCAATTTCGTCAAAATTAGGAAAAGTATGAAATAATCCATAATTGCATGGATTTGAATCAAAGAAATAACATGCATAAATTTTCTCAAATAATTATTGATGTACCTTTTCCACATTCTTGGTTCGCTCTTGCTTTCAGTTTTGTAAGGTTTTCACTGGAGAAGTGAAATATGCGCTCTCTCAGAGGCGGTGGAGCAAAACGTACAACAAAATCTGTAGGAGAAGAGTAAGAGAGCTTGATTGGGGGTTCTCCATAGCCTCCTATGAACCACCTGTCATGAACTGGAAGCCAGGAGAGCATGACTAGGGGTGTTCAAACGGTCGGTTCGGTTGAAACCGAACTAATTTTTGCAAACCAAAGTTTTATTCGGTTTTGAAAAATAGAACCGAACCGACCGAACTAAACTTCCCAACCGAACCGAATAAACCAAAGTAAATTTCGGTTTGTTCGGTTGAACCGAAATTTGATAGATCAAATCAAGAAATTCAAAAATTTGACAAAGATCAGACAAAATTGAAAGACACAGCCTTCAGATTCTTCGTTGTTTTCTGTTTTCCTTGTGCATTCCACAAATCACACAAAAATTACAAAAAAAAAGAAAGAGATTAGAGAAAAGACGAAATTTTGAGAAAAAACCTTGAAATCGGATAGGAGGCAGAGGAAGTGAAAATATTGCATTAGTTAGATCTTCGTTGAGTAAAGAAAAGGAGGTGAATTGCTTTAATTTGTTCCATGCGGAGATTAAAATGGAGGTAGCAATAGAATCTCAGAAGAGACGAAGGGAAAAAAGATAAAAGACGAGTCAAGAAGCGTGAAACTGAAGCAAACCCTAACAGGAGCGGCGCATTTCATCAAAGTAATTTGGTCGGTTCGGTTCAACCGATTTCAAAACTTTTTAAACCGAACCAAACAACAAAAACCGAATAACACCAAAAATTAAACCGAACTGAACCAATTAAACTGAAAAACCGAACCATTTTAACCGAATTTTTCCGGTTCGGTTAAAAACCAAATAAACCGAACCATTTGAACACCCCTAAGCATGACTTCCTTCCCTGTTGCTTTGCAATGTGATATCTCTGCCCAAGCATTGAAGAACATCCAGAAAGAGGTACCATCCCCAATCGCGTGGTTGAAAGCACAACCGATGAAAATTCTGTAACCTGTATTACTTGTTTAAATGATTCTAACACTCAAAACTGGCCATCACATGGTTGGGATAAATTGTTTTATAAAAATTACACAATTTAAAAAACAAAAAGTTAGAGATGCAGCAAAAATTTATCTGCTAGTTCACAATTTTTTTGGACATATTATTATGTCCGCATTGTAAAAAGTTTCTCACTTTAGGAGTGTGTAATACTTCTTTTATGGGGACACAACAATATTGCCATCATTAATCTGGAATAGCACTATTTTGAACTACTATTTTATGTTTGAGTGTGTTTGGATTAGCAAATAGTTCTTTGTTTGTCTTTTATAGGTTTTCTCACTATTCTACTAATCCTACAAAATGTTGAATTAGCTACTATTCTCAAAATTGATATTGTTATTTTTCACTCTATATATTTTCTTCATTACCAAATTATAAACAAAATGCAAATCAAACAGAGTATGCGCTCCATGAGATGTGAATTGTGAATTGTGCCCCATGAGATGTGAGTTGCCTTAGGATTCCAGTCCGCAGTCCGCAGTCCGCAGTCAGCACCTTGTATAATATGCTTGCAAGTTGCAACACACTTGTTTCATTTTGATTTATTTATTTTTTCCCGGAATGCATCCCATAAAATGTTTCTTCTTTTCTTTTCATTTTGGTGTTTACTTTATGTATATATTGAGCAGTAAAAGTCATGTACACAACACAAGAACAATTAACCTATACCGATTAAAAATATTCTCAACCAACCTGAATAGCAAGCAGTGGATTGCTACACCCGTCGAAATTGACCGCCAGATCAAGGGGGAAAAACTCTTTCAAATACTCGGGTAAATCCTGACCGTCCGCTGCCACCAAATCAGCGATCCCAATGCCCTCCGCCACGGCATGCACAAACTCCGCCCCCTCCCCCTCGGACCCCACCTACACATGGCACGTGACACCACACCCCTCGCAAGTGATCGCCCTAATTCGGCCTAACAAGGGGTAGAAGTGGAATAGTACATCTTCTAGAGAACTCCTCAGCTGTTCGATGATTTGCTCCAGCGAGAGGTCGGATGGGTTTTTGAACAGGAGGCCCTTTTGGATATAGTTGAAAGAGAGCATGGCCGTGTCCCATGCGCTGAGGTCAATCTGACGTGGCGCTTGGCGATTGGTCCTTGGAGTTACTGCGTAGGTTTTGACGGTGCGCACAACAGGAGATGGAGAAGGCATTTTTTGTGGGGAATAGAAGCAGAGAACACTGATCTACTGGGGATTTGGTAGCTGGTTCGATGGTGGGATCTTCGCTCGTGACCCGAGCAACCTTTTCGGGAGTGCGGATTTGTGTTTATAGTGCCAGGAGGAGAGAGATTCTAATTTTTTTTTTTTTGCATTGCATTGCACTGTAAGCGGATCCGTATCCTCTCTGTTACTACAGTGGATGCGCATCACTTTACGGTTTGAGATTAAATCTCAGCCGGTTTGAGATTCGAGGAAAAATAGGGGGCAGTATTATTGGACTTTAAGATTCGTGCAAAGTTAAAAGAACGGTTCAGATCCACACAAAAGGGAATTATTTTAAAAGATTTCGTTTTGTGGTACTACACTGGATACGAATGAATCCGACTCCGGTGCTTTTCTTAGAGAAAAGCACCAAGCTGCTTTTCCGATCCTAACCATTCAAATTCGTGGAGATTTGTGCATGGAAAAGTTTCTTTCTCGTGATACGTAAATTTAAAAATTTGAATGGTTCGGATCGGAAAAGCAGCTTGATGCTTTTCTTAGAGAAAAGCACCGGAGTCGGATCCGGATACGAATTCACTGTAAGCCCCCTCCGCCTCAAATATCATCTCCGGATTTACGTTTGAATATTACCCAAGAGAACATAAAATTTTTGTTTAGATCCGGACTGTCCGATCAGACCCCACACGATTATTAAAGAAACCTATGCATTTTACCTTGGGCTGGAATAGTTTAGATTCTTATCGGATGGTATGGATCTAACCATAAATATTATGTCATACTCAGAGGATATGGACGAAATTCTAATCGGCCACCATTTTAAAATGATTACATAAGAGGTTTCTTCACCAGCATTTTTATTCATAACCAAAAAATATATATATATATTATTAATAACTGGTCCACCAAAACAATTTCCCCCATGCCCAAACCGCCCTACCATTGGGCGGTTTACCCCCCCCCCCCCAGACCGCCTCCCCATGGGGCGGCTTACCCCCCCCCCTCAACCCGCCCCCCCAAGGGGCGGTTTACCCTCCCACCAACCCGCCCCCCCAGGGGGCGGTTTACCCATTTTTCCTATATTTTAACCGTTTTCTCTCTCTTGTCACATCATAATTCGTCCAATACAAACTAATTGATCCATTCTGCTCTCAAAGAGTGTTCCGATGCGATTTTGAGGCGATTTTGATCAACAGTGACCGAGGTATTTTTTTTTAAATTTAATTTTTTTTTAAATTTTAGAAATTTTAGAAATAAACAAAAAACTTATATTGAACCAAAAATGTTGTTTTGAGACGAATTTATATGTTGTTTCAGAAATAAACCAAAAATGTTAATTGCACTGTACTGGGGTGGAAAAATCACGAAAGGGGAGTTCGGATGCCAATACTCGAAAGATGCGAGTTACGGCTTCCAACTGAATGCCAATACTTCAATTTATGAAATAAAGGAAGCAATCTTGCAAAAAACCAGTTGGGACCGTGCCCGATTTACTGTAGAAATCAGTACCCGAATTAACAACCAACCGACAGGTGGCAAACCTTATTATGTAAAATATCCTATAGCAGACCAGGATATATGGACAGCTGTGTATGGTTTTTTTGAGTCCACTTCAATCCCGATAATGGACATATTTTGCAAAAAAGTTTCGATTGAACCAGTTGGTGCCGGGGCTGGACCATCTACCCAGAACAACTTTGACATTGGGGCTGGATCTTCCACCCAGAACAATTTGGACATCGGGGCTGGACCTTGTGCAGAGCAGAACTTGGACACTAGGGCTGGACCTTAAGTCGAGAATGAAAACCCAGGATATGACAATTATACCACTGATTATAGGTATGATCACAACCAGGATGTGACCTCACCCCCTCGTGAACCTGTGATACGAGATAGGTATTTGCATGTACCTGAGCGCCGTGCTGCACCCCGGGCTGAAACTAGAAGACGGTCATGTGTTGGTCGGGTTGGATATCAATCAGTACCTGGTCCATTATCTAGCTATAACCCCCCTGAACCTAGAAGACAGTCTGCAGTCGATCAAAATGATGTAGACATTAATATTGACGGTATAGATGAGATACCGAGGGAGGAAATAGAAACTGGTGATGATTGGGACGGGGATTGGGATTCAGACAGATTATCAGAGGGCGATGATGAGAATATTATGCCTCCTCCAATTGAATATAGATTTCCGATCAGTGGACGAAGGGACAAGCACCCGGTAAGGACATTCAATGACACTACTTCCTTTGAAGAAGCAGACATTTCTTATTTTGGGACACGCGTTGTATATAACGAAGAGATTAGCCCGGGCCAGCTTTACACCAACATAGAAGAACTGTCGAGGAAAGTTAAGCAGTTCCATTTAAATGGTAACTGGGAGTTTACAGTAGCCAAGCGAGAGAGGACCCGGTATGTTGCAATTTGTAAAGAGACAAAGTGCAAATGGAAGTTGTCTGCCGCGTCTAAAGGCAAGGGGGAGGCATGGATAATTAAGGATGTCAAGGGACCACACACTTGCAAGTCTGCGTCAAAAAGGAAAGACCATACTGCGCTGACGGCATCAGTTATTGCCGATGTAATTATGGAAGACATTAAGGAAGAGCCTGCGATGAGCATTAAGGAGGTTGCTCGTGCGGTGAGAAAGATCTACCCATATATAACTCCACATTATAATAGGTTGTGGAGAGGTCGGGAACTCACAGTCTGCAGATGCTTCGAAACCTGGAAGGGGTCGTACAATCTCCTCGCACCATTACTTATTGCCATAACAAGTACAAATCCGGGAACCAGATTCCAGCAGTGGAATGTACCAACCGATACACCCGGTGAGGTACAATTCAAGGGCATAGCATGGGCTTTCGGTCCATGTATTGAAGCCTTTCGATATCTTAGACCTGTGATCAGCATCGATGCATGCTTCATGTCCGGCCGGTATGGTGGGGCTCTGCTTATAGCATGTGCATATGATGCTGAAAACCAGTTGTTGCCCATAGCCTTTGCCATTGTTCAACAGGAGGATGGTCCAAATTGGGGTTTTTTCATGTCCTTTGTGAGAAACGAGGTGGTAGGAAATAGGTTCATCTGCGTAATATCAGACCAGCACTTGGGCATTAAACATGTACTTAATAGCCCCAACTATGGTTGGAACACGAATACCGGAGAGGCTGTGCACAGGTTCTGCATGCAACACATTTGTGAGAACCTGTGCAAGAATACCGGCGAGGGTGAGTGGCTTGCTGACAGGTTCAAAATTGGCTGTAAAAGGAAAAAACCACGACGGATGGAAGAAATGTTCAGAGAATTTGCAAGAGTATGTATGCATTTCTTTTTTCATAATTTTTTTGGACATTTGTACGACTTGTATAACTGACTTTTATTTATCTATTTTTTGTAGACATTTCCGGAAGCAAATGCCTATTTAGCGAAGGCAGGCAAGAGACGTCCGAAAGATCCATTCGAGCCGTCAGCATATGAGAAGATATTTTAAGCATGTGATGGAGGTTGGAGATGGGGAATTATGACCACTAATGGGTCAGAGTCATTAAACAATGTCTTCAAACAGAGCCGTATGTTACCCGTGGTTTCACTGGTGGAGGACACATTCTACAAGTTAAATGCTTGGTTTGTTGAGAGGCATGCTAAAGCCACTGCCTTAGCGAGTAGGGACCAAACATTCTCAGATAGAGTTGAAGAGAAATTAAGAAAACACAGAGAAAAAGGTTCTGTCATGCGCGTTGTACCGTATGGTACCACAGGTACGGAATATGAAGTGCAGGTTCAAAGTGAGATTATTCCACCGCGCATGAACCAAAATGGCATTATAGAAACTCAACAACGCGCATGCAAGTACAAAGTCATTTTAGGCGATAACAATCAAGTAACGTGCGAGTGCCAAGGCCCCCAGTTAGTTCGCATACCGTGTTCTCATGTTATGGCGGTTTGCCGAGAACGAAACTTTTCTGAGGACGTATTTGTTGATAACTATTACCGTACCGATTTCCTTCTGCACACCTGGACACCATCATTTCACAGCTACCCCAACCAGTACCAGTGGCCATACTACCTTGGGCCTACGGTGGTTCCCGATAAGAAATGGATCAGGAAGGGGAGGAGGAAACACAATCGGCGAACAATGCATATGGACAGGATGCAAGGTCGTCGAGTGGGACATGAGGCTCACCGTTCTACTACTGACAGACAGAGGGCAGGTATGTAGATGATCTGTGATAAACTTAAAATTGATTTGAAACTAAATTTAAATATTGATACTGAATGTTCAATGAAATGCATTGCAGAGGACGTAAACGAAGCCAACGAAAGAGAGAATGCTAGGGTGGTTGCCAATGCCGGACCTTCTGGAAGCAGGCGACCCAGCCAGGGAAGCCAATCAGGGAGTAGTCAGGGCTCTACAACTGCTGATGTCGCGCCGTCATCCACTTCCAGAAACCTAAGAAGTAGACTTGGTCTGTTCAGCCGCAGGAAGACTTAATTCAGCATATGTTGTATTTATATTTCTATCTTATATTCCAGACTTATTTGTTCAGTTACACTATGAACTTATTTAATTAACTTATGTTGTGAACCATTTTCCGTATGTTAATTAACTTATTTAATTAACTTATGTTACAAAACCATAAACAGGTACAAACATACCATTATTGGTCCTCAACTTTTCTGATGATCGAACAGAAATTATTGGAATTGACATTTCCTATATCTTCTCCATCGTCTAAAACTCACGCACGAAATTAAATCAAATACAAAGCACGACTGACATGGAAATAAACAGGGAGAGTGATAAAAGACAAAAGAGAACACGAAATTGAACTCGCACCACAAATTATATTCTTCACGGAAATATATTGAACCATTTTCCTTAGATAAAAACTGATAATTACTACAAAAACTTATAATTACTACAAAACCTGATAATAACTACCAAACCTGATAATTACTACACACTGATGGTCTTACACACTGATAGTCTTACACACTGATTCAATTAACTTATTACACATTGATTGTTAGAGTGTTCAGTCGCAGCAGCTGAAGAGACAGTTTTACCAACATTTTTCTTTCTTTTCACATCGCCGATATGAGTCGCATCAGGTTTTTTCCCAAAACTAATCGGATTTTGTTTTTTGTAAAGACTTTTCTCAAAATCATCATCGTCATTCAATGACCTATGTATTACACAGTTCTTCATAGTACAAGAACCGTTCATCGTTGACCTTTCAGATTTCCTTTTTCCACTACCGGAAGATTCACTTGATGTTTCTCTGTTCATCGTTTTCGCCTAAATAAAGCAACAACACAAACAACATATAAAATAATAATACAAAATGAATTATTCGTTCAATATTAGTTTTTTTTTTATTTATCAAATTTCTCACATTTAGAAAAAATGGTAACATTTAAAAAAAAAACATACCTCGGTCACTGTTGATCGTAATCGGCTAAAAATCGCATCGGACCACTGTTTGACATCCGAGATCCGAGAGTGAGAGAGAGAGAGAGAGAGGGGTGGCTAGGGTTTCGGATTCGGAGGGGATCTTATATAATTAATAAAAAAATTTAAAAAAAATATATATATATATATACTAAACCGCCCCATGGGGGGGTGGGTTGAGGGGGGGGTAAGCCGCCCCATGGGGGGGGGGGGGGGGGGGGTAAACCGCCCAATGGTGGAGCGGTTTGGACATGGGTGAAATTGTTTTGGTGGACCGGTTATTAATAATATATATATATATATATATATATATATATATATTTTTTTTTTTTGGTTATGAATAAAAATGCCGGGTTTCTTCATAAAGAAATATCAGTTTTATGGTAAACTAAGAAAGCCCACAGGCCCCACTGCACAAGTAGGAGATTTATATTCCGTTAAATTTTGAAATAACTGAATCCCTTATTCTTGTCGCTGTTTTGTTCATATATTTTTTTACAAATATTCACACTTGATGATAGAAATATTTATATAGTATATTGTTTGGAGTAAAAAGACTAGTTATATGTTTACTTATTTGACAAAGTATTTTAATTTGAACTTTTGTATGGTTAATCAAAAGAAGAAAAACGGTAGACTACTTGAATTTTTTTTTAAATATAATCAATTTAAATATTTTAACAGAGCAAGCACCATTGATTTGGTTTTTATAAAAAATAGCTCCACCGGATCAGTGGAGCTATTTACCATTAATTTCTGTGGTCAGATTATATAGATGGGTTAAAAAATGGCTCCACCGATCGGTGGAGCAATGTCTTTGTGCCTTAGGATCGGTAGAAAAATGAGTTGTTTTTCTAGAATTCAAATCAATGTTGCTTGTTTTGTTAAAAAAGATTAAACTTGGTTCTATATAAAAAATATCCCTCCTTGAGTATTAGATATAAATACTTGTGAATTTCCATAGGAACCATTTTTGTATTAGGTATAAATATTTTCATATGTAAATAAATTACAAAATATGAGATGTAAAAATAATTTCTCTAAAAATATACAGGATTGTACATAACATGCATATTAATTTTATTATTTAAAAAAAACGATAGGGTTAAACCTTTAACTTATACTTCATTAATAATGCAAAAGTTTTACGTATATGAATAATATATAATAGCTCAATTATTATTGAGATGAGGACCAAGTAAAATTAAAAAATTACAACTCATTTAAAATTTGTAAACTAATAGTAGAAATAATTGCAGTTTCGTCACTAAATATCCCATTAGATATATCTATAAGAGACATACTCCGATTTTTAGGAGGGAACGGATAAAATTAAGTCTTCATTGACAAAGGCTTATATGTATAAC